>JANTCA010009424.1:0-28034 GCA_024741275.1 Chironex yamaguchii
CCCAACCCCTTTCACCCCACCCACCCCACTGTGAAGGGACATTAAAAGTGCTTGCTGTTGTCCTGTCACTGCAAGTGTGTCAACTTAAGATGTTATCGATTTACATTCGGTTTCCTACCCATGTGATGTCTTTCTTTGTCAATCAAATGAGATGAAAAGACTTTATAATTCTTTCGTATTCGCTTTTATGCCTGGTATTGTTGAAGCAGACTGCATTCTGGGTAAAAAAATTGCTTTTTCTTTGACTACTTACCCTTTACATCTGCCTGCTAGGTGATTATACTCTGTCTTCCGACATCGATTAGCACTGGATAGAACCAATTCTCCATAACGGCTTACCTTTCTCTAACTATGATTAAAGTTCGGTCAGATGGAGCAGCAAAGCAGTTCAGTTACGATTCACTAATAATGCTTAAGAAGGTAATATCAAGTACTTTGTTATATTATCCTAAAACTTTCGCACCAGATGTTAAACACTTAGTTGGATCTTTTTTTATCTTTATACATCATCCCTAAGAAGTATAGTGCTTTCCTGTACATCATTTTAAATATTTTCTTGTCTCTTTCTAAAAGCATCAAGACAGGTAAGGAAGGTAATAGATTTCAATCGGTATTGTCTTTGATATTCCTTCAAAGCTTTTCGTGACATTTTTCTTCACTACGGTTAGGCTGTGTCATTAAATTCATTTCAAAGTCATCTGATGAACTTTGGTATATTGTCATCTTTCCTTGTAAAATTGCAAATTAATCTAATTATATTTTAAGTGTAACCTTATTAGTACAACAATGCCTCTGCACATTTAGCAGAATTGATAATATGAAAGTAACACTTGCTGTTGTGGCTAAGTTATTCGATTACCAAGCTGCACTGTTTTGCGAAAAAAATTGATTGAGTAAATATTACCAAAGTATTCGAGATACGTAAGCTTTGCAGTGTCCCAACTAACATTGACACTGTGGATGATACAAAGATAACATTTAAATTGCAGATAGTCATCATGACTAAAAGCAATGTGTCGCTCTTCATTAGTGGTAGGGTCCTAGAAGTCCTTTACTTGCCACAATCCTTTGTATTTCCTGTCAAGATTCTAAATTTAGAATTTTGACAGTAAACAATGATAAAATAGAATCGGGCTTTGCTAGTACAATAATCATCTAGACAATTCCAATTTTATCCTTGATTTTACTGATAATTTGGGACTTGGGTTTAAGTTACCAAAATTTAAGTTACTCTGAATGAATCAAATCTTTCAATCATTGTTTTTAAGCATTGGCCAAAACGTAACGCTTACACGTAGCTCAATCGTCTTACTACTCGGCCATAGTTTTACAGAGATTTCTAGTTGCATAGATCGCAGACTTAAAAACTTTGGTGAACGTAGAAGTATTTGCCATGGTGCAAAAGTGAGAATTAACAATTAATGAAGTGAAATGGAATGGTTTAGTAAATCGCGGGACACCGCTTATTAGGAAGCTGGAAAGTGAAAGGTATTGGAACGGCACTGAATTTACCGACATACCAAGAACTGATCTTATGGGATCATATTGAACACACCTTAATAATAAATAGGCATTGTTAATGTAATTAAGAGGCTTAAATAAAACCAAAAACATTGACTGGCATCTTCCCACGTTCAGTTATCATTTACCTTTGTATTTTCTTTGTTGTTAATAGACCTATCTTGCTGAAGAGAACAGCAAATGCAAATCATCAGTTCTTTACTTTGTACACAGCATAACTCTACATAACAAAGCTCCTTTCGGAAAAGAGGCTTACTTTGTTGATGAAAGTTATCCTTAGCAACGACAATGTCAGGCTGAGTGTAACCAAGGAAAGTTTGGTGCGAAGGAGATTACATTGCAAAGAAAAACAGAGTAACTATGACGTCCATAGTTATCAAATGCAAAAGAAGGTAAAGATCTAAAACAAGTGGCCTACGAACTAAAGTAGATTATGTGTAAGCTTCACAAAATTCAAGCAATTTACCGTTCATCTTAAAGACATGATCATTCCTCACTTGATTAATAATTTGCAAACTTCTCGAAATCGAAAAAATTTGATTATTTTGTAATCCTGAACAAACTCTTTCCGTGGAAGACTTTATTAAAGGCTAATTGTATGTAACTTCTAAACGCAGTGACATTCAATTACACTGAGTTCTACACATTGATTTTATTCATCACAATCATTGGTAAAGGAGTCATGCTTATATAGTGACCCAGGAATCGATATACTTAATTATGTGTATTCCTCGAAAGAAATATTGGTCAATCAGACTAATCAGGAAACAATGAAAAATTAAGTGTTTTATTTCAGAGATTTTTGTAGAAGACTTTTGAGTGAGTGTTTGCTAGGATGGAGACGTTTTCAAATGTTAAAGGGAATCACTGAAGATATTGAACAAAAGCTTGTGAAAGCCAACCATATTGAAGATGATAAAATTACTTCTTTTACTTATTTTGTCAATAGTTGTGTTGGTTGCAATCATAGTGGTTGCTGTAATGGTCATCAAGAAAAAACTTGGGAGCAAGGACAACAAACATGAATGCGAGGACAACGAATTTGATGGTGTTGTCATTGAAAATCACGGAGCTGCAGAAAAAAAGTCTCAAAATGTCGCTAAAAAAGACAAAGAAAATTCCAAAGAGAAGGCAAGCAAAAAAAGAAAACTGGAGAAAGAATCGAAGGAAAAGACACTGGTAAGATTTACGTGAAACGTCATTTACGTTGTCTTTTTAGTAAAGATAATGATTTTGCAATTTATAGCGAATTCATTATTGTAGAAAAAGACTTTTAAAAAGCAATGTAGAGCAGCATACGTTGAACAATAAAAGCTCATTTTCTAGTTCGTTTTACTGTTGGTGGAAACTGATAACATTCAACTAAAGTCACAAAACAAAATCACGCAACGTCACAAATTTTCAAGGCGATTTTCAAGTTTTGTACCACAAAAAAGATTGTACAGAACTAAATCTAAGCATTTCAAGACTCTTGAATGTAGCCATGCTTTTGACGATCGTCTGCAAATTATAGACATCATTCTACATTATTTATCCATTCTAATCATTTCTAGATTGAGCGTAGATCTTTACGGCACTGGTAACGTATTTCACATGACGCAGGTTATATGCATTGATGCAAAATAAAATCATTAAAGGTTACAGATAACGTACATTAAGCATGTAATCATACACACAATTAACTCAGTTAAAAATAAAGAGTAAGAAGGTTCTCGCATGAATTAAATGAGTTCTAAATTAAAGATTTTCAAGACGTGAACTGCTTTTAGTTTAGCTTGTTGCTCTTGTTTTGCTCGTTTGCCATTAATATATTTGTGCGATGGCTTCTTTTCCGCAAAGATTTAAGACTTCATAATCTTTTTGAAAACTGGAAGAAGACATGATATTAACAAGCAGTATTCTCTTTCAAAATGTATTTTGAACTCAATACAGTAACTTTTCGGGGTTTCTTTTCCCACCCATACCAAAGACTGTATTACCTGATTGCCTAAGTGATCACCAATTGACTATGCATTAAGAAAAGTATGCTGATGTTTACTTTTTACTGTAACGTTCAAGTATTACCTTGCAAAATTGCTATGGTATTTTTCAATGGTGCTTTGTATTGAATCAATATCATTGACAACATAACGACACGATATTGCCGAGGGTATTAGCAAAACGGATACTTCTTTTGAATTGTCTACTTGGTGCTTAATCTTGATAAATTTTTAGACACTCAAACATTGTTTCTACTTGAGCCTAATAATCTAAAAATGGTTGACTTAGAAGATGTAGAATGTCTGCTGATGCCTACTCTCAAAATATGTAAATGAGTACAGATGAATAAAAACACGTGGTTATTATAGTATTTCATGGTCAAAACTGAAATTAAAAATCTTTCTTTGGTCATCAAATGAGGGTGATAAGTGAGGTTGGTTAGCATCGTGCACAAAGAAAGTTTGTATTCATATTTATTTCTTGCTGTATGTGCATGTCCACGTTCCTTGACTGAATTAGAAGCTAGTTTTTTGAAACATAACATCGTTGTTCAAATTTCACAGCAAAATGACTTCTTTTAACTATTATTATACCGATTGTACCAGGAACAGAATACAGAGAAAAATACACAGGAAGTGAATCTCACAAGATCTTTGGAGAGGGACGATGGTAAGATGGTTAATACTTTCCGTTACTTGAACTTACCATTCAGTTTACTCTATACGTGAAACAAAAGTAATAGGTTGTATAATATACTTGAATGACCGAGAACTTTAACAAAAGTCAATATTTCAGGACAATTAATACATACGTTTATAGATAAATCAACAGAATTCTCATTTGTTTACATACGTACAAGTGTATGACACACCCTGATAAAATGGATGAGATAACCGTCTTATACTTCAGTTGTTTGGAGTTTAAACTCGAGTCAATACAACAAAGATACATCAAGAAAAAGTAACAAGAACATTCTGAGGTCCTGACATGGAAAAAAGCTACGCTCAATAACAAGACTCTTTCAGCCCACTTTGGAAAAATGCCGACACATAAAGTACACGCATGGTCTTCTATGAAGCAAAAAAGATAAATAAGATGTAAGAGAGTGCCTCTGTAGAAATCACAAACTGTAAAAGGGGGCTTAAAGAGAAGTTTTTACTACACCGTGTCTTCAATACCCTAAACATTTACGTTTTAGTCATCAGCGTATTAGTTGACCAGCAAACAAAAGGAAATAATTGTAATACATGGGCCATCAAGAAAAAAGAAAATCAATGTGTCCAATTCATGATCGTTAGACGAGCCCGGATAAAACGTCATAACGTATCATGCTAGATTTTCATAGGATGCTTATTAATACTGAAATAAAATTGAACAAGTTCTTTTCTTTCTAAGTGTCTTACATTGATTGAATTCGTATTTCATTTTACTAGAGCCAGAATACCAAGAACTTGCATCATATGAATACTCTTTTAAAAATTTGGAAATGATACAGCATATTGACGATGGTCATTTTGGAAGAGTGTACAAAGCAAGAGCAAAGGATATTTGTGGATGGAAAGGATACTCAACAGTTGCAGTGAAAATACTGAGAGGTAGGAATAGTCCTTGAAGAGGCTAGAGGTCATTATTTTCTCAGATGCGCGTAGGTTACAGTTCAAGTCTTCCAATCAGAATAGTGTAGATTATTTGATTATAATGCAAGGTCATATTCTTCCAAGTGAGCAGGAGTCTCTTTTTACTGTTAAAAATGACCAGGATATGCCATTTCCAGTGATACACATAAGTGCGCAGAAGGAACTTAGATACCACTTTCTGTTCTCTAGCAACAGCTTGATATCATTATGCATAAAAAACACAGTGAAGTTTTGTTAACTAGTTTCGACAGCTTACCAGACATTTATGGTTATGATTGTGACCCAACCTAACGAACCCGGGTTTCACGACTGCACATCTGAGGAGTGACAAATCTCTAATTTACGTATCTTTCCAATAATGTGTTCCAGCAGATAGCTTATTAAGGGGAAGAAATTCAGGGCGTGTGGGTGTAATGCAGAAAATTAACGCAATTTTCAAGAAGTTACAACATTATACATCGAATTAATACGATTGTGCTCAGTTCTCTGCGAAATTAAAATTTGAAATAAGCTGAATGCTTCATCTGTAAAACAAGTAGGATTCGAAATAATCATGTCAAGGCTGTATCAATATGTATTAAGAATTACTAGGTAACTCTTCTGATATCCTGTAGTAAACCCTTGCAAACGAAAAGTCAAATCTTACGGTGGCAGTGACATTAAGATTTGTTACTTGTTGCTGAAGTTTCGTACGATGTTAAAATAAAGTAAACGTTAATTAATAAACGTTCCTTTCAATTATCAGCTCGCTTTCCAATTCTAAAGAGATTCAAGCAAAACACTTAAGGACAAAACTTAAACCCGTACTTGAAATGAATGTGTCACTTGAGTAACGCTAGTGTAAAGCGACGGGCAATTAGCTGGAGCTTGATCTCGCTGCCGTGATCAAGTACTGTATCGATAATTTCCTGTAATAAGTAGGTAGGACTCCGTAACAAGCTGAAGCAAGATAGATTCGAATTTTTTGTACCTTTCGTTTTTATGAATAGCGGTTTGTATTGATGATTGTTTTACAGACAGGCCATTTACATCGGAAAATGCTCGCAAAAAGGATATGCAGAACTTTAAAAAGGAACTGAATCTTATGAGAACTATAAAGCCACATAAACACGTCGTACGTTTACTTGGAATTTGTACAGAACAAGGTAGGAAATCACATTAAATAACTATGCAATTACTCTCCATTTTTATCCTTCGCTCTCAGCAATTCTTCAAAGCTCAGTCCAGTTACAAGTAATATTTAACATCAAGTTTGGACCTGAAAAGAAAAGTGGAAACAGAGATGCAGAGAGGCATTGAAAGATGAGTTCGAAATAAGTAGTGAATAAATCCTACCAGCATTAAACTGATAAAGCAAGCGTAATACCCAATCGTGGTTTATTACATCCATGGTTATGGGTATAGTTGAAATCTTGTCATTATTGACACTGTTGACAGAGTCAAGCTCGTCCCGCATACTAATACAATTTTGTACTCTTAGAGTTACTACAAAGTTTGCTAAATAATGTCGTCATACACGAGGAGTTCCTTCGACTCTTTAATATAAGCTGTCATGAAGAGTGAATTCGCATGCTGTACAATCATAATTCAAAAAGCAGGCTTGGCATATGCAGCATAATATAGTTTATAATGTTCTATTTTAGCTAAAGCACACTATTGGACTATTAAAAGAGGTTACAATTAGAGATATGCGGGTTATCTTGAAAAGTGTCAATAAATGAGTTATGACAATCATCTTTTTGATACGTTGATAATCTATGGACATTGAGTGTGTAAACAAGACAACGACATTGCAAACTAGACATTGGAATTTTATTGTTCTCTGTTATGTCAGGGAGGAATAGTCCTTACAGATTTTGCATTTACTTTCAAATTCAGCGTAAATCTCAATCATATTGGGTTTTTTGAGCTTGTGAGTCTCAATCCAAAGTTTTGGATGCATACAAAAATGTACTCAAGAGCTGTGTGAAAATTTGCAGTTATGTCATATTTAAAACCGATGTGAAAGGTGTTGAGTATCTTACTTAAAACCTATCCTAAAACCATAATAAAATTCCAACTGTTACCACATTAGACTAATTGTAACCAACCTACTTACTAGACTTGGTACGTCCGTTTCTTACCAAGAATAAATGACAATTTATCAAGAGTGTATGAAATATGGAATATACGTTTGGATGAGGAAGTACTTTATGATGTAAGATTACGAATTCTGAATTGGTAAAGTCAATATAAACTCTTAGTTTCTAAGCGAAATCTTGGGTATAAATGATATTCAATCTCAGATTATGTTGTCTTTAGCTATACAAATCAAGCATATGTCCCATGTCAGCACTTGACAGTATTGATAGAATTTTGCATTCACCGAGTTCAACATGAAATTTGATAAATTTGTAATTCGTTTGAAAGAAATTGGATTCTTTGGGCATAATCAAAAATTGCA
This sequence comes from Chironex yamaguchii, assembly GCA_024741275.1. NCBI lineage: Eukaryota > Metazoa > Cnidaria > Cubozoa > Chirodropida > Chirodropidae > Chironex > Chironex yamaguchii. The sequence goes on from JANTCA010009424.1 coordinate 7,582, forward strand.
ATTATCTTAAACTTTACAAACAAGGTTACTCTTTCACCATGCATTTAAATAAAAGCAAAATGCAAATGCAATAATGCTTAAATATTACAGAAATAAAAAACTATGGTGACCCCATTGGCAAATCAAACCACAGTTCTGTAATGCGATTAAATGGTCGCTTGCATCTCACTGTAGTTGTACATCTATTTCAGGCATCCGTAATTGATAAAAAACGATTATAAGACATAAAGGTTGCTTGAATAACTCGTAGTATCTTGAGTGTCCTTGTTCACATAAGGTTGTTTACGCGTGCTTAGTCCCTCTTACACGAGGTCACTCAGTGAACCTAAAATACTCTATTGTCACTTGCGCCTGCGCATTTGTGCAATGTTCTAAATTAGAGCGACACTGCCACTTATGAAAGGTCCTGTTTTGGCTACATGTTTGGCATCAAGACGACAAAAGGTACACTTGTGAAGTGGCAAGACTTTACAAATCCTTAAATCAAATGTATAGCGTAATTCACTTCTCATGTTCCCATTCGAATGCATGCATTTGTGGGATTCCCTACATAGATAAAATTTGATTACGCCGCAAAATCCATGGACAATTTGATTCTTGCACGTGTTACAAATGTACAATTTTTAATTAAAAGCCCTAAAAATGATCTGTATAGAATTGTACTTTTGTAAACTTTGATGAAAAGACCGCGTGTCAACCTTCGTCTTCCGTATAAATACGAAATGATCTTCTAGAGGTACCGAAGAGCCGCATTACTAGCTGACTCAAATGTAGAAGCAAGTGTTAGGTAAATATTCTCCCTATCGCACCTAACATTCATCTTTTAAAATCCAGCGCAAGGATCTTACATGATAGCAGTAAATTGATTTGACAGAGATTGGCATGTGGATTGGTCATCTGTGTGGATTAGCACATCTCTCTCAGAATGCTTGACTGCCCGCCTTGCTCCTCCCTATTACGCACGAGTAGCAATACATTCATAATTCGTTGACACAGATACGCAAAACATGATACTCCATGTGTTCTTGAGTCCATAAAGTCCAAAAATAACGCAATAAATTACTATTATGTTGATTCTTGGTCAAAAGACGACAACACAAACAATGCATCTTGGCGGTAGTTTACGTTGGTACAAAGTTTTCTTTGAACATCAAAATCAATGTTTCCTCACCTGAATGCAGATTGATTAAATAGTGAAGATTATTTCTCTAGACAGACGACAATTTCTAATTTGCAGTATAAGAACGATCTCTTTAGTTTGTTGTAAAGCATGGCTCATCTAGCCTAGTGACAAGCAAGCAGTGATCGGCCTAGTTGAACTGTTCGAAATCACGTATTCTCGAATGACCGTTACTCTACTCTCTTTCAGCAGATATGATGCGATTGACATATAGCGTACAAGGGGGAAGGCTGAGCTATCAAATGCTAAACTATAGACGTTAAATGATATTAATTTTACTTTTCTTTTCATAAGTCTTTCTTTTCATAAGTCGGAGTCGAAAACGTTAAAGACTGTTTCCTCGACGTATGAATGATTTTAATAAAGGACAGAAGCCCACAGTGTACAAGTAAATGCAAACATTAATTTGAATTTGGAATACAAAGTGAATTGAGAAACCTTAAAATTTTGATGTCAAAAAGATCTTGGAACAAGTGACCAGAAGAATTTACAACTTTAGTGAGTCAAATATGTTTACGTTTCTGATAAGTATATCAGTATAGATGAGTATACTATACAGTACACGTTAAAAGGCGGAAAGGGTCATTTAAAGATAAAGGTAAAATCCAAAATTATTATAATTGCCATAGGATTCGGTCTTGTTTATGCATAACACCTTTGTAAAAATTTCAGTATTTCCTCGGTCATGGGACAAGTTAAGGTTGGCCCAACAATACCAGCATATTCCGTATGAGCTGTTTTGCACTTTTTACTATAAAACGCTATTTGTTTATAACTCTGTTGTTTTTACAGGTCCTTTATGCATAATTGTAGAATACTTATCAAATGGCAATCTTCAGACCGTTTTGAGAAAATCCAGAGATTTCAAGTACCAATCTACAACAATGAAGCAATTTGAAACAAACCTCACTTCTCGACAATTGCTCAGGTTTGCTTGGATGATTTCAGATGGGATGGCGCATCTGGCAAAGTACAATGTAAGAATGCAAGAAACATACAGTAATAATATTTTCTACATTTGATAGCTTCATTTTGTGAGCTTTTCAGAATTTGGCACCCTTTTCCCCCTTTTTTATATTGAGAAACGTTACCCTTTACATTTTCCAGCCAGCTAAGAACTAATGGAAAATACTTCATAATTACTACATTAAATTAATTGTTTTTTCTTAAGTTTGTTAGCTTCTTCTAATTACCTTTTGTTTTCAAGAGATGATTGACTAATAATGTTTTTGACATTGATTTGATTCGTAGTAGTGTAGAGCTTTGGAACTGGAGTACACCTTTTCATAACAACCAGTTCATAATTCTTGAATCTTTTTCAAGCGGGCATTTGGTTGTCTTTTGTGTGATGAATTAACAATAAGCAATTTTAAAATGACAGGAATAACAAAACCAACACAAACAACTTCAAAACACGACATTTACGTAGACGATAAAAAACGTTTGGACAACAAAAGCTTGTTACATAGCTGTTTTAAAGGGCTTTTTTGTTCATCTTTAAAATAGCCAGCCTCACGGAATTTTTAGTCTGTACTTAATTTTGGTCAAAGTCAAGACTCGTGTTTTTTGTTAAACTCTTCTTCTTAAAAAGAATGTATGATGAAGTATAGAATCTGTACCCTAACTCTCTTTCGTCAAGGAAAAGATTGTAGATGGGTCGCTTAGCTCTCCAATAGAGTAGCAAAGTTGCAAATTTTAAATTTGATTGGCAGTTTGCGATGTAAAAAGTGATCTTGGTTTGTAAAACAATGGAACACGTGGTATTTGTTACTTCGTATTATCGGTTGTAATGTAAAGGATACTTGAAATAAAAGTAAGATTTGGCAATACAATTTTACATAATGTGACTAATGGCTTGATCTAATTTACCTTATACCCCTCCCTTTCCTTAGTTAATAAAATAAATACACGGTTATTACCTAAACCGCTGCATTTTCTCAAGGACAAACATATTGTAAACCAATTCACTTAATTTGGATGACCGTAATGGCGCATACAAGGAGTGCTGTAGATATTTTATGATCTACTATGCAGAAAGTGATTACAAATTTTAGTTGTACATAGATAAATTTGAGCAAAATGCATTAGGCAAAGATTTTTCAAGATTTCGTCAACTTGCTTAGTTATTATTAATATTACAGTCAAAAACAGCGCAAGGATTATTCCTGTGAATTTCAGAAGCGAAATGTCTGCGGTTATTGCATAAATATCTTAGTCTGTATTAAGCTTGCTTAGTCGCCATAATTGTGTCATGAAAACAAGATAGTATCATGAGTCAATTCTGTCTGATAACCAGGGATTAGTTCTTTGCCAAATATAACAAACTGGGAGCTAAAAAAAGAAAAAGGGTAGTACAATATGTACGCTGTTACATATGCCCCACAATCACTGCCAGCAATAGGTTTGAGAAAAATCACATTTCAATCATGTCCTGGAATAAAAAACTATAGTTAACAAAAGCAATGATATCATCTTTAACTTTTTTAAAGTACCTCAAGAAGCTCCTTAGGACAAATATAACCAAATATACCGAAATCGTTTTTAAAGTATAAAGTGCACTTCTGAGAAGACTAAAATAAATATTGAAATATCATTTGAAATTGTATGGACTTCAATTTTATTAATATGTGTGTGATGGTAAATCACACGTATCATTGAGATTGTGTAGACGCTATAATATTGTACATATGCCGTAAGAGTAACCAAAGTAATTATTGTACTTTATCAACAGAATTGGTATACTGCAGAGCTGCATAGCCTGTGAGTTTAACAAGTGAATTCAAAATCATACAGTGTCAGAGATAAGCATAAAAGCATTGAGTATACAAAAATATCAATGTTACATTTCCATTCCATTTCATTAGAGTTAGAGGCCTACAACTTCAAAAAATTAGTCTACACCTGCAGTCCATAGAGATTTAAACAACACAAAGAATGAGAATGCTCTCAGTAAAATAAAAGATAAAATACGTATGAAATATAATAATCAACATCCCGGCGTAGTTTTTTTCTACAACGCGCAAGGGATTGCTACACGATACAGTTTCGACGATCTTAGGCAATCATAGTCAATTACAAATTAATAGTTCTTTGAAACTGAATTTAATAACAAAGCTTTAAAGTCAGCTACTAATTTGTTTCCATCATCAAGTATTTGTATGTCGTTTATGTCCTTAAATATATAACAAAGCTTTAGTGGGTTGGAACTACACGTTTTCCTCACACACATACTTCTCACCATCGTCCAAAAACAGCAATGACATTGTTTATGAAGTACAAAGATAATCAGGTCATTAAAGTGGGGCAGTCTGTGTTTTCTATACTTAAGAATGATATTTAGGATGTCAATTGTAGAAAGAGATAAATACATTATATTATAGATACATTTAAGAATTTAATCATAAGATACATTATAACATGCATCGTTTGATATCTGGTATGCAAGGAAGGGACAGGGGCACCGTATTCGAATCATTGCACATAGCAAAAGCTACACTTAAATGTCCTTACGACACATTAAGATCAAAGAGTAGTGAGTCCTTGCAGGAAAAATTGCAACGACTTTAATACTTTGACTGTAATTTGAACAATAGAACTGAGAATGCTCTTTACCACCTGACCTAAGTCTAGAGTAGAATATATTTTTCAAATATTTCAATATCAATTGCATATTTAGACACATTTGTGGGTGCAATTTGTTTGTTGTAAAAGTCAAAACATGAGTGCTAAGAAAGAGAAGAGAATAAAGGGAATTGCACATAATTTTTTACTTTTCTTTCCCAAGGTTCTTCATCGTGATCTTGCATCGAGGAACGTCTTAGTTGGGAAAAATATGGTCTGCAAAATATCAGATATGGGATTGGCTAGAGGTGTTGATGAGCATGGAATTTATCACCGTGGATCAAAGGTAAGCCCGTTACTCTTTGCTAACTTTATTGTCAACATTGCAGGTACGCAAATTGTGATGCCTTCATTTACCTTGGGCATACTACCATACGAAACAGAATAAAAACATCTAAAAGAGTATCTGATTTCTAAACTACTTGCAGATGTTACGTATGCATATCCGAGATATATTATTAACTTGATATTAATTAGAGTCAAGAACAAGCTAAAAATGAATGAATTTCTCCTTTTGTCTTAGAAGGATAACGTTGCATCAGTTCATCAGCACAAAAGGCAATATCATTTCCAATTCTATTTCAGTTCTAGCTATAACTGCGAGCTTATGTCATTACAATACAAAGAAAGAGATTCCATGTTTGAATTCTCAAACTTTGTTAAAGCGAACATTGAAAAATTCCATTTTTGTCTCAGGGAAAGTTTTATCTGTCAAAAAAGCTGCTGTATTTGTCTACGAAGTACGACATTTTTATTATATACGAAAAGCTTCGCAGCTCATATTTGTTAGTAATTATTCATCTGTTGAAACGTAGCAATGCCAAGATATGGAGACTGGCACTAGAACTTGGTCGTGGCAATTAGAAAATTTGGCTTTAGTCTTAAATATTTTGCATGGGAATAAAAACAGCGAAGTAACAAAGGCTTTAAAAATGCAAGAACAGAAAGAGTAGAGACTAGATTTGGCTCAATTCACGTAAGCAGAAGCTTCATTAGATAAGATTCCTTCTGCAAGGTTAGCCATCATGCCAGAAATAAAATCAGTGAAGTAACAAAGGCTTTAAAAATGCAAGAACAGAAAGAGTAGAGACTAGATTTGGCTCAATTCACGTGAGCAGAAGCTTCATTAGATGAGATTCCTTCTGCAAGGTTAGCCATCATGCCAGAAATAAATACGCTACCTGTTGTTCCGAAGTGGCATTGTCACTTTGCTTTCACTGGTAAGCGACGTACAAGAAAGAACATGTTTTTGCTTTTCACTGTTTGATTGTTGGGAGTTAAAGCAAAATGGAAGATCAAAAAAACTAATTAAGGTACCTTTATAATGATAACCTATACGTCCATTAAAATCAAGAAAAGCAAGACTAAGAAGCATAAGGATGTTTTTTAATGTAAAATAAAAGTATATATCATACATGTAACATATACATCATGAATGAAATTAAGTTAGATTAAGTATAATATATTCACTTGTATTTGTTCTATTCCTTCTAGTTGTTAGGTTGACAAAACAGTCTTTGAGCAATTGGAAATTATTTAAACGAAAAAGAAAATAAAGAAAATTAAAAATTGCTTAAAGACGTTAATGAAATTATTACTTTCAAACAGGTATGGTAAATAAGAGGGTTCTTATTGGTAGTATTTGAAACCATACTAGGTCCTAAGGTATAAGGATTTATTTTAGTCTCAAAATGTGGCTAGCATCTGTCTTGAATTCAGCTACGAGATAAATCTAAATAGATATTATCTGTGTGAGTTAATAAACCCTATCAAGGGAGGCAGATAAAAAGCAAAACATAGGTTGCAAGTCTTCAAAGAACGTTTATCGAAAAGTACATGAACAATTGTACGATTTTGTAACACATTTGCAGATTTATGTTTGCTTTACCTTTAAGTAGAAACTCTTTGAAAGAGCAAGGTTTGTAGCTAGCACGAATAATATGCATAAATCAAGATAAGCACAGATATAACAATAATTAAATCTAAACTAGCTTGATATATGTATTTTATTGGCATTCAAAAATTTAATTTGTTAATTCTAACAAAATTAGCTTTTTATTTTTCTTTTAAAGGCTAAACTACCAGTGAAATGGATGGCTCCTGAATCCCTGTTCATGGGTATTTCAACGACATACAGTGACGTGTAAGTTTCCTCTAGCTAGATAGTGGGCATGAATATCTATCAACAGTCGAGTTTCTCATTTACGTACGCTAGAACAAATACAGATTGTAAACATTGCAAATTAAGTGTTCTTTGAGGATGACAAAAATTTATATCCTTCTTACAATTTGAACCAGACAAATACCTATATAGCAACTGCCTTAACATTTTTTGAAAAAGTAGCTACTTTTCCAGGATAGCATCATTAGTCATTAATGATTTGCGATACCATACAACTTCACAAATTCAGTATGTCATGAAAAGAATAAATTCCTCTGACTTCCGATAATAATTCTTTTTACTTGTCAATGTACCTATTAATACTTGCACTGACTTTTATCTTCAGGTTGAGACATTGTATGAATGTGTGAGAACAGAAATTAAATTCTGATTATGACGACCTGGGGCGTCAAAGCCAATGTCATGACTCAAAATCTGACACCTCTCCTACTGAACTAAACAGCTCAATAGGAAAGGTCGAAAGACTCTAAGTCATTCAACCCCGATCATCTGCCCTGTTATTGGGTGTCTGTCTGTTGGTGTCTATGCTTTACAAGCCGCATGTGTTTTGTGCCTACAAGGCATCCAGTTATTACCGTTTGCATTAACTTCATACAGAAGTCGCCGGGGTGGTGATTAAGTTCTGATTATGACCACGTGTGCATCTAACTCGTCTAACTTAATTGCTGTTCTAAACAGAACCTGTCGACTTGTATATGATAATGTGAGATTGATTTAAAAATATGTAGTCTGATACCATATGGGAAGGTACTACCAAATATAGATTATTTCTTGTTTTAAAATACGCCTCTTCTGTAGCCATGATTGATTAAGATCCCGGCTACAGAACAAAAGTGATGTTAAAGGAGTGCTTCCATAATAATTTGCTCACTGCATTTACCAATACAGTTTGGTGCTATAATAGTCTTTGTCGTCTAAGTAAAATGTTTAAGTAGTGGAGATTAACATTTTAAATGACCTAACAAATGCTCATGATTAACAAAGAAAGATGTCTATAATTAGTATAAGTCAAGAAGGAGCTGTATGTCATACGTTTTAACTCATTTAATCTAATTTTTCTTTTGTTATCATGCAATGCAACTTATGTTATCATTCTTTAAATGCAGTATGCAGCAAAACGTACAACATACAAACGTACAGTCTGAAATAAACAGTTAAACTGGTGTCTGTCTTTATAAAAATATGACATTTCCAACAAAAAGGTATACAGTTACCTTCCTTATTCTCTGTTACAGTTGGTCTTTTGGGATTGTCCTCTGGGAAATTGTCACTGTCGGTAAGCTTTACTTGTAAATGCTGGCTCAAGAATTCCAATAAAATTTTTCCTGTCGTCTGATTTCTTTGGTTATAGGCTATGATTAAACACATATCGTTTATTATGTTTACTTGTATAAAATTTACTTTATCTATTTCCCGTCAAGCGTTGAAATGACGCTGCATGTATTAATTGCCTATATACATCAATATTTGCTTGCCGTTTCTCATAAACAGTTTTGAATGATACTCAGATCATTCAAGCATAGTTTGCTTGATTTCGTAATTTTGTTTGCAAGAATTAAGAAACTCGGTATATGATTGATTTCAGACCTGAATGTTGAATAATGCTAGTTGTGTAAAACATCTGTTTCAGGCTTTGTTGTCTATTTTAGTAGTTTAGTCCCCATGTTTCTAATCATCAAGCAATGAAGAAATCGACTGTCATCTACAGAGTCCTTAAGCGAGAGCAAAATAAATTCACAATTTTCCAAAATAAAAATTAACTATCAAATATTAACTGTTGTGCTCTCTGGGAATTTCTGCATTGTGGGAAGTAAAGTTTGCTCCTGACTGACGGTATTGACAAAAAAGGAAAGAAACTAGAGAGCATTTTTAGCATAACTGCATTTGGGCCAGAGAATAATTGCCAATAAACTACAAATATTACTTTTCTTTACATACACAAGAACTAAGTAGCCTTCTTTCCGCATTTTCTTTTCTTTTTTTATGGCACTTTGCTGTCATGCATTTTGTGCTGGCGTGTACCTTTGCCATTTTTCTGACTTGTAATCAATAAGTACGTGAGTAGATCAATTAACAGATTCAAGAGGACTACTTGCATCTCTACACATCAAATGGTAAGCTTGTGAAACACTTCATCTTAATTCATCAACAACTAAAGAAACTAAGGAGACAATCGAGAAAGATGGATATCAACACAAAAAGCTTATCAATAAAACATAACTCTTAATCCAAATGCCTTTGCAAATGTGCGGACTTAGGTGCATTGTTGAAATGTTTAGATCTTCTTCGGATAAGGATGAAATGACCTTGAGTGCAAAGACTCAACAAGCTGATTAGAAATGTTGAACTGCACATGCAGATGTAAATCAAAATATTTCTTGTCACTATAAGTACTTCTGTAAGGAGTTCTTTGAGACACTAAATACGTTTAGATTATTGGTTTCGTCTTCCAGATCATGTAACTATAAAAAGAAAAAACAGGATTTACATTCTTTCGATTAGGCAATCAATATTCATTATTGCGAAAACCTAACACTGATTCAAGACACCAGTGACACGTATTTAGAGTGATAAAGAGGAGCGTGGCTGTTACATTATTTTTATGACATGTTTTGCAGATAAATGCTTTCTGTCTGATACTGAGAGAGTTATTTATTGCTAGAAAGTCAATACAAATGTAAACAATCAAAATGAAATCGATAAAACATTAAATGCTCTGCAATAATCATGAGCAATCTCATTAATAAACGCTTGTACTAATTGTTACGATGTGGTTCTTACAAACTTGATAGATGTGAACTCAGTACTGCGGCCTTTGAGGAGTAAAATATTATTTTTCAAATGAAAAGTAGATATTTCTTGCTCCTGAGCCAAGGCCTGAAATTTCCTTGAGTCAGCAATGCATAAATGAGAAAAGGTTTAGTGATCAAAATGATTTCCTGACTATTTATCTTAAAAACCCCGCAACTTATGAAAATACTTGCTGCTTCATAGTTCTAAGGCATGTTTAAAACATACATTCTTGCATTAGAAAAATTTTATTATAAGCTTGAAAAATGCAAGTTATATGGCCCAACTCCTTTGCTATCTGTTGTTATTTAATATAGTTCCTTTGAATTAGAAACTACACGGAAAATTGGCCATTCACTTGGTCTGGCAGTTATACATGTCATCAAATGAACTTGATTCGTTAGCTTTACAGTTATTATTGCAATAAACACTTGAATAATTTAAGTTTGTTGCTGGAAATTCCCTTTGTGACATTTGTTCTTTTTATCTTTAATTGCTTTCTGCTTCGAAAACCACAGCAGAAAGTGTTATAGAAAAACAACACAAACTGATCAACTTGATGAGAATGACTTTAAGAATGGAGACAAGCATCCAACAGGTTCTGACTATCCTCAGTTTTCCCTGTTAACTCTCAGTATTTCTACAAGTCCTTTGCCTTCCAAAATGATTGATCGCAACTAAATTTCCTATGTTTTGATGAATATAGATAAAACAGTGGCATGTTTGTCCACGGACAATCTCTTACTTTTAAAAGTAATATCTGCTACTCTAAAGAAGTTTAGTGTATGTATTTCATAAAAAAAATTTGTAATGAATCCTCTGTCAATCCTGATAACCTTAATAATAGCTGTAGACTCAAGGATTACCCACTACAACATAACAGACAAGATGTGTGTTGTAGCAAATAAGTTGGCACACAAATAGATGTAAGTTCCTCATCTCATTTGATAACAAGAGAGCCAAGAAATTACCAACTCTTTCATACGAAAAATGGGAAAAAATTTGATTGAAATTCCTAGCTGGGGTGAACTTGCAGGCATAGTTGATCGGAGTTCTTTCGTATTACAAGTTGTATTACAGTTTTTGTAAGTGGTGATAATCATCTACCCTAACATTAAAATTTATGATATTTTTGCATTGAGTAACATAGATACGTATTTTCTCCATTTCCGTCAACGTTCGTCCATTTTGTGGTCTTTATTATGTAACGGATAACCTATCACATCTCGCTATAATCAATGTAGCACAATTCAAAGAAGAGGACATTAAACTTAACGCTGTACATTTTAATATGTGTTCTGTTTATCCTTAGCACAAAAAACCTGTTTGTATACGTTTTTAGGTGAGTCACCCTATCCAGGCTACAAATCAAAACAAGTTTTACAGCTGATTGAAAGCGGATATAGAATGGACCGACCAGAACACTGTTCATTGGAGTTGTAAGTCATTGTCTGAGTGTAGATATACAAACCACGTCAATGTTTCTCTCGTTTGTATATTGGTCAATAATGTACATTTTAGTTCCCGTCTGTCTTTACACTACTTTAGGGATTAGATATTATCAGTAAAGGTTAGTCTAAAGCTTTGAGTAGCTTCCAGACTTGGTAATAATGAAAACACAATGTAAGGAAAAGTCGTCAATATTGCCTAACTGCAGCTCGTGGATATCTAAAGCTTGCAACTCTGCATGTGTGTTGGTCAAAACAGGATAATGACTTTTTATTTATGTTCCCTAGCCTACGATGGCTGTAAATCATCGATTAGGATACTCAGATTTATCACGGTATTAATTAGAGAATGATTTAGATTTCTGCTGTAGTTATGTTACAGGGCTATACTAAGCGGGAGACTGAGTAGTACCCTTGCCAAAAGGTAAATCAGTATTCTTAGGCTTTATTATTTAATATAAGAGCGTAAATATAGACACTCATGCAACAAGCAACATGATCATTTGGTAATGTGCAAAAAGAAGTTGAGAAAGACTTGCATCTTATGTTGCTGACTACAAAATTGAACGAATTTTGTTTATATCCCCCTCTTTTGATTTTAATTTATGGCAATCCTACAGAAACATACCTTGATTACACCACTCATTTTTTTGCGTGTTGGTTATGCATTCCATACATAGAAATCAAACCATCTATAACACAAGCATTTTCAGATGTAAACCCACCTCAATGATACCCTATGAACCTTTACTTTCTTAGATATAAATTGATGATAACATGTTGGTATGAAGACCCACAAAGAAGGCCTACGTTTGAGACAATTCGCCACACTCTCTGGAAAATGCTTGAGGATGATGACGTAAGGATTAGCAAAACTGTATATTAACTTATGAAAGTCTTGTAACATAAACATAGTTTCACCTACTGTACTAATGGAAGGCCTAATTTTCCATTTCTTGAAACTTTTTCAATTTAAAAGTCTATCAGTTTTCATTAATTACGTCTGTTTAGACTTGGAAGATTGCTTTTCCTTGTCTGATAGTTTTGTTGTCTCCACATGTACTTTTTGTGATTTTAAGGCCGTTGAATCTGGCTTATGTATTTTGTAATTTGTAAGTTACTGAGTGTCCTTACATCAGAGACTGTCAAGTTAGGCATACTGTTTCTTTGCTGACTTTAAAACTTAGAATTCATTACATTAAAATTCAATGTTTTGATTTATGCATTTACATCATGATAAGTATCACATCATCCACTCCTATGTAACTTTATAGGTCTTGAGCAGACCATGATTTGCCTTGTTTTTTGTTTTTGTACCAGCTTGCACCAATAAAAACAATTTATAAATCGATATCTGACATATCTGAGATATCTTTTTAATCTGACAAAATACAAGAGGATCAGAAAGACATGACGACGATACACTTTCATAACTAAACTGCCTGTTTTAATTTTGCGTTACAGACATACATCAAAATGGACAGGTTTAAGAAGAAGGACTACGAGAGGTTTGATTCTGATGAAGATATAAGAGCAGTTCAAGAAAGACCTTCCAATAGAGCTACTGAATGCTAGTCGACAAGGCCATATGGTAGTAATTGTGCAAGGCCTTAAAACAATTCAACATTTAATATTTGTGTAAAATAATTCTCTGAAATTAAATAGTCGTAATTAGTTACTTAACACGTCAAGCCTTGATATCTATGTTAACGTGTTACATAAAAGCCATGTTCTAAGCTTAATCTTGCGTTTAACGTAAGACCTCTCAAGCAAAAGCTACCCTTATTGCTTTCTTTACTATGCCATGGACATCAATAGTTATTCATTATAATATGGACATTGTCGTCGTAAGCTACAGGTACCTAGAAGATACCTATAGTTTTAATTATTTTGCTTTTAGAAAGATTGACACATTTATGAAAGTAGATTTTTACCTTTTTGCAGCTGTGTAACCAGGACTGTGGCTACGTTTAAAGCAAGTTCTCAGTAAGTCTCTAATAGTAGGAACAATGTTTATAAACGTATACAAACTCCCTCGTTTTCGCAATGTTTAGTTTTAAGTAAGCCGAACGACAGGCGTACTGTACCACGTTTTAAGCGAAAGTAGTGTTACTTGTCAATAATAAAATATGTTTGAAAGTTGCACAGTAAACAGGGTTTTAGTGTTAATACAGTGATTGTCGTAAAAAGTGGAAATGGAATGAGAGGTGCTAGCAACCCTATTAAAGCCGAGAAATAAGTTCAACAGTATTACTGACCAAGTTTTAAAACTAGTGCTTTCTTCACTTCAGTCCTAGGCTTAGATCTAAGCGCTGAAGTTGCAATTGTCTTCAAGAAATGGCACAGTTTGATACAATAAGAAAGACTTTGCACCCACATTATTCGAGTTTGTCTCTTCACTTCAGGCCGCATTTGAAAAATACACCAAGGAAACAGATAGCCAGAATCAAAGATGGCTTTCACCGTATCTAGATTCCACTCTGGATTGTTTCAGCTCATTGATATCACGTTCTAAAGAGTACTTTCGTGTAATGTGACAATTAGACACTAAAATTCGGAGACATTAGTCAAGCTGGGAGACTCATGGCTTAAACCATCGAGGACTTTCAAATGTCAATGGGTAAATCGTGTCCTATTAAGAGCTTTAAAGGTTCCAAAGTCCTTTTGAGCACGTTTGTTCCAAATTACAGTGACTTTTACTTCAAGACGTTGGTGATATCCTTTCGCGGATATCCCCTTTTATGTGTTGCATAGGGAGTATAACAATTGATACCCAGTTCCCCAACGACATGCTCTATGCATTACCACGTGGGGTTCCACAAACACATACAATAGTTCATGGTGCAGCTTGCGCATCGTAAGTTGACGTAAGCCGGTAAGTACCATACACATTTTGTAACTAGATTGCATTTGTTATCTAGTAATCATAAATTTCAATCATTTGCCTGGAGTCAAGAATATGTACCAGAACTAGACAAAGTAAAAGAATGTTTTGGTTGCTACTTCTTAATGAAAGTCTTATCCCCACTGCCGCGAGTAGAGGTAAGGTGTTGGTTTCTTTCACCACTTCTGTTTATATTCTCTTCTGATAATAAAGAACTAGTTCTTTTATTACACATTTTGACCTCTTAAAAGCATTCAGGAAAGTTTGCTGTGATATTCATCATCATTATGAAACATCCAAGGAGATAACTTCCTGTTCAGTTTTGCAATTCTTCCTAATCAAGTCACAGAACATCAACGCAAAATCTTTTGTGATGATGACGGTCTGTTTGGTTGCTTACTAATGTTTACTAAGTATGCTTTGTTTCTATCCGGTATCCAAAATTCAGTTGAGGTGAAGGTAACAGTTAAACTAGCGAATGAACTGCTATTTTATCTCAGGTAGTTTCGACGGGCAAGGTTTGTCAATAACATGTTTCATTGGCATGTATAGCATCCTTCGGTCAGACTGCAATGAAGCATCTCATTCATATTCCGACGGCGACTACAATATATTGGCTATCTATTAGCCTACAGTATTACCTGCTTTCTTGTACACATACAAAAATGTTCAGGGTTGATAAAAACAGTGAACCACTGGAAATGGTAATGGTATTGGATCATGACATACAATTGAAATACATCCCTTTTGTATGTACTTTGTTGCATTCGCTAAGAACCACGAAGAGCAGTAATTGCAGTGCGGATATTCATAAGCAAGGAATTTTATTGTATAAAAACATTTAAGAGCAATTTGTCCAAAAGAGGCCATTTAAAAGACATGTTATTTGCTTATAAATTCCATAGAAAGTTCCAAAATAAAGCATGATGCCCAAAGAACAGTAAACGTAGAATACAATTAAGTGTCTACAAATGTGAACTGAAAGCAGTCGAAACAATGACGATATTAAGACTTTAAAAGTTTGTAAAAAATTGAAATATATCATTCAGTTATGAAGCCAATTAAGAACTGAAATGAAGCAAAGTGATGAATAAACAAGTCCCAGATGCAAGCATTTTTGAAATTAAGTAGTGTCAGGACATGGATATTTCCGGTGTGTATTTTGATGATCTTTAATGAGATTGAGGGAATATTATTAACTGCGAAATTCTGCAATTTCTTCTATCGTTTAACCCTAGCATATGATATTTGTAATGTACATGGTTAACTCCTTCGTTTATTTGTGCCATTGACTTTGCACTAGCTTGCCAGCGTTTTCGACCAAGAACAAATTTGCATACTATTTGCTTCATCTGGTGTTTGTAACGTGTTACTGAAAGCCTTTTTATAAATGATAACGTTGTTGGTAGTTTTTGTTTTCAGTAAAGTATAGAGAGTCAAGGAAAAAGGAAAGTCGTAATGTAAACATTATTAAGGTGAACAACCAAGTCGTACAAAAAAATTTTTCCGTAATATTTTACTGCATGCGTCATGTTCCAATAAAATGAAAAGGTGATATTTGACAAGCAAGATACAGAGCGACCCTCCTCTAGATTTTAGATAAGGCCAAAGCAGACGTCGTGACAGGTCCTTTGATATTTGTGAGTTGCTTAGTGTTGCTACTGGATACACACATAAATCTCTACTTTGATCCACCATTCGTAATCCACGTACAATTTATTCAATAACAAATGGCAATTGTAAATGTTTACATATAATTTTCAACACAATCACAGCAAAGTACATTTGTCTAGCAGTACTAACCCTGCGTTCGAAATAAAAGTCCGGGTTCAATTCCCCGTGCAGGTGTCTCTTTGTTCTATAAACTATTCTCGTTCATTAGCATAGCTTACGTTGGTACATGTTCTTTACCATACCATTTTACCGTTTATGATTGGATTCCTGCATTGATTGTGTATGATAGATGTTGTATGCTGTAAGCACAAGCGCAAACGATGAGAAATGGCTTATATTTTAAAAAAAACTACAATCGCTCAACAAGAAAATGTTTCACATTATAGCTTAATGTTTTAAAACACAGTAATTTATTCATACAACAACAAAAATAAATCAGGAAGGTGCCTTACAGATTTTCAAAGTAAGTGTTTTGTTGTATTATAATTAGTAACAGTAGTGATACCTAATGATAGATAACAGCCTCTATCTGTCCATGATTCTTGTCCAAAACTATTATAACTTATGAACAATCTTTATCACAATAAATGCTTGACTGAACTGACGCTAGTTGAGTAAATTTTATAAATACGATATGAGAATATTCGTTTTCCTTATTGTAATTTAAGTAATTGAAAGTCCATTCATCTCATGGCTACTTCATTGTTAGGGTATGTTTATATTCAATCATCCGTGATTGATATTCTTTTAATCTAATTGCAAACCTCAGGAGTGTAAATGAAACAAGCGCAGCTGGGGAGAAGGAATATTATTTAACTGAAATCAATTTGTATGGAACAAATAAATATATTTAAAAAATCGTTTTTTGCAGGCACACCTGTTAACGACAAAGCTCAGAAGTGGGAATGATAACGATTTCCAACAATAAAATGTTATTAAGGGACGACGGTTTTAAATCATCAATGGAGTTGGCATCTCCTTCATGAAGCTTTGATCGCAGGCATTTGTCTAAAAATGAAAGGTAGCAACCAGCCTATTGTCTCACTCCTGTGCGTACAATTTCTGTACTTTTATGGTTGATTAAGCGGTGGGTCAATGAATGACAATTGGTAACAGTAGCCTATGAGGAGAAAAATGATTGAGGTTCCTGGGAAGTATTCTCTGTAATCATGGTTTACTTACTTCAACTAATGTTACCATGATGTTGCATAGTGACAGCAATAAATGAAAGTAATGAAAACATGGTAGGAAATGAACAAGCAATTTCAATATTTAATGGATACGTGTTTTACAAATGGTTTTCTAGGGAATAATTATTCAACAGGTTAAAAATTTTTAATTGAGTAACATCCGCATATATTCAATAAATATGGATGACTGAGCTTTTGTCCATACATCTGTTACTATTTTAATGTATATAGTATCAAAGCGTCAACGAATGTTTGAGACACATATAATATTGATAAAGTAAAATAAAGGATAACAACAGAGACTAAAGATTTTCTACAACATTTATTTTCATGCTAATGTAATCATCAGTCAAAAAATATTTGATTATGTTGTACAGTCAATGTATTGAGCACTGTTTTCACCACCATGTTAATCATTTCATTTTAATAACATTCTCCTCATTTCTTGATAAACCTATAGACATCTAGAGTATCATGAACTAAGATGCCGGACATCACTTAGATGTTTTATGCTTTCAGCGTTTCATGTATCTTCGTTCTTTGTTCCAATCGCAGTAAGCACTAAACATAGATTGAGATCCCACAAAGGGTGTCGATTATTAAGACAAAGCTTTAGCTAACCTGTGCATTATTTACCATTTTTGTTGATATCTGGCTTGATGTTAATCATTGAAGTCATGCAAACTACGTATTCCAATGTACAAGTGGGTTTTCTGGAGAATGTACCCTCAACAGATGTACCCAGCTTTGCTCACAATCTCGCGAATCCTGACCTCTACAGTGTATGCGTATAATTGGAACAGGGAATAGCACGCTTTTCTAATTGTAAACGGTTAAAGATTAATGATTAGTTTTATAGTCCTTATAAAAACTAAGTAAGATGACCCCTGTACTATTGCTACGAATGCTATTTGCATCAATCAAGAGTAATATCGAGGGTATGTCAGAAGAATGCAGAGTTGAAAAGAGCCATGAATATGTGGTCGTGTCATAGAAGTGTGACAAGATTCATCGAAATTTGGCCTGTTGACTGTGTTAGTTGTTCGTAGGCTCACATTTGAGACATCCTGTATACCTGGAACGGCACCCTCAAAGTTTAGTGTTATCATCTCTGTTAAATGCCAAGTTTGGTGAGTCATGTGAATGTTTCATATTGTTTTCATAACTATGCTTTGCATCTAGTGGGTTTCCATTTTCAATCTGGATTTCTGTATTGTTTGATTCCAATATTTGTCTAATTTGGTCTTGTCCATGAATAGTTTGTTTACTTTCTAAGAGCAAATCCTCGCTATCATAATTGCTTAAATTTTTCCTCTTTTCGTCACTTGACACATTGTCTGAACTCTCTTCCAATACGACATCTTGCTGAATTGTGTTGACGTAACCTATTTTCTCATCAGCAATAAACTCCTCCTTTTTATGATTACCATTCGTGGTAACATCAGTACAAGCATTATCATCGACAAAGCCCAAATGATGCATATTTTGCTCATCCTGCGAAATAATTCCTTCACCTGACTCATTACTGATACCCTCAAATCCAGGATTTATCCTGCCAACTTCTGCATCTATACTTTGCTTTCTTTTCAAGTTTTCATCAACGTTGCTTGAAGAAGTCTCCAACGTGCAGGAATTTGCATAATTTTCTAGATGACTTGAGAGGCTGTACGACATGATAACAGGAGGACTTTTCGACACAGACGAAGTTTCTCCTTCCAAAGAGCCATAACTACCATTCATTTTTAGACACTCGCCCTCTTGTTTAGATTCCATATCAATGTCAGTCATTGTGGTCACTGGCGATATTGATAGGGAGCGATTATCGTTGAGCGTATCCTCTAAAATAGGTCCAAAAAATATAATTAATGAAATGACAGTTCTATTTAAGAGAGTTGATCGGGATCAAACCAACTCAAGCCAACATTCAAAACATTTGAAATTCAAACAGACAAGTAGGTTGAAGGACATTTTAAGTTCTTGATATTAGAAGCTTAATCACTAACGTTTATTATATTCTAAGGATGCCTGCATTGAATAAAGACACTTTTATTGGTCGTTTTAACTTCTCTGGATCTGTTCAATCACGTGCACTTACCATTGTAACCTTAACTAATAATTGGTTTGAATGTGGAAAGTACTAGTAAGGGATACCGATTTATGCACTGTTGCTTCTAATACTGCTGCAATACCTTTAGAATACTACAACAAGTGAATAATGACTTTGTCACCTAATATCAACATAATACATCAGGTGTCGATAGGTACTGCAACAGCCACACATTACAAACAACGTAACATACAGATAACAAACAGACTACATCAACAATAGGATTGTAAGGATGTCTTAATAAAATGTCCATAAGGAATTAAAAACCTAACAAACCACGTCTCCACTGTTAAGACTACAAAACATCACTTAAGTCAACTGCAGAACTCTCCCACATCAGGTCTCTCATGACAAAACCTCTTTAAAACTTGTGCAACTATCAGTTACAAAATGTCAGTATTTTTTCACCTGAAAGTTTTCTATCATCTGTCTCGTGGTTATTTAGCCTACGTAAAAATGGCATATATAAGCATATACCCACCTTTCAGCTTGGACTCAAATACATCGTCTTCTCCATTTTCATTTTCCTCCGTGATAGGAATATGGAAGATGACCCCTGTACTATTGTTATTGTTACGAATGCTGCTTGTCTTACTAGGTTTTTGCGATAAAGCATCGTGTTCTTGATCTCCACAGAAAGAGGAACGTGAAGAATTTGAGGACGAAGAGTAAACTCTGCTACTTCGTGTACTGTTTTCATAAACCGATATTGAACGCATCTTTTGTACATTCTGCAAGTTTCTCTTTGTTTGCCGGAGACCTGCATCTATTTATCAAACAAAGACAGGACTTACATTAAAAGAACAATAAACGCATAGCAAAATTACATAGCCTTCATCAGTGTCAAACACATTTGAACAATCTTTTTGTGGTACAAAACTTGAAAATCGCCTTGAAAATTTGCGACATTTAATTTACACATTAAATTCGGAACTAGGGAAAATAAAATCTATTCTTTTGGAAAACAGGTATCCAGAGGACGTTGTTTCTAGAATTCTTAGAAAAAAGATAATTGATTTTGCTACCGAAAATCTTCTGGGCCTGAAAAATGTCCTGTATACTTAAAACATTCTTGGCTAGACAATGTTTCTATCCGTATAGAGAAGCAGATTAAAAAAGCTGTAGTTAAGTGTTTCTCTGCTGTCAATCCCAGAATTGTTTTCAAGACTAGGAAGATATTGCCATCAATTCACAAGGACTTTGTACCTAACACAAAAAAGCTTAGTAGTATATGAATTTCTGTGCTGGTGTGAAGCTCGGTATGTAGGTCGCATATCAGAGATTGGGTGACAGGATCAACCAACATGTTCCAGCCACTGTGCGCCAAGCATCAATTCCTCCTAGAGAACAGCCATCTCGCGCTTGCAAAGCGAAAAT
>JANTCA010009435.1:0-28027 GCA_024741275.1 Chironex yamaguchii
ACGTTCGCATGCGAATTTCAAACAAAAGATCGCATGCGATTTGCGAATTGCGAACGAAGTGGAAATGGGCCTTTAGTCTGTTTTTGTTCGTTTTTTACTAAATTTTTGTCTGTTTATCTTTAGGTCGGTGCTTTTCTGGTAATACTTTGCTACGTACATTTCATGCATGTGGCACGCCCGTACTTCACTGATTACCTATGGTGATAGATGTGCTTTTATGTTAACGTCCGATTCGCTTTAGTTTGTTCGCAGGGAAAGATACCTTATACGACCCTGAAGCTGTGAACCACCCCGCCATATGCTTTAGTCATATGATTTGGTCAAGTACCCTGTCATATGAAATTCCTAATTCGGTAATAATCTTGATGCATACATTATTGCCTTTGGCTTGTAGAATGCTAGTTAGGTCATTGAACGTTTTTATGAGATATACTGTAAGCAAGGACCAAAAACTGACTGGTTAACCCCGTGGCAGTAGAATTGCTTAGTTGAGTTTTATTTAAGTGCTTTTTCACAATTAGATCTCACAATTGTTAATGAACTATTTTACGTCACATCAAATTTGCCTTTAATACTTTTCTGTGACCATTTATTTTTCTCACTGCTTCTCCAGGAGGTTCAGAAAGCTTTGATAATAAAAAACAGTACTTTCACTCCGAATTGAAAAGGTTAACGTCCAAGAAAGCAGATTCATCTACCACACTGAGAATAAGAAGAACGTACCTCCTAACTGATGTAAGTCAAAATTTAAGCCCAGTTCCATGTTTATGAGCAAACTTTATTCTCAATAGATCTAGATTTCAATTCTCCGGGTCTCTTCGATGAGCTAAGTGTATATGTAGTGAGAAGTTAAGTTTATTGTTGAATTATGTAGTTTCCTTTGCTGTTTATATTAATTACTTGAACGCCCTATTTGCGGTACAAATCTTAAAACTCGCCTTGAAAATTTGCGACATTCGCTTAAAATGTGCTAGAAACATACTAGTTTGTTTTTAGCACAATGTTGCAGATTTTGAAGGCGATTCATCAAGTACATCATAATTTTGTTCTTGTGTGCCAATTAGGGAATACAAAAAGTTACGGTGACACAACAAGTACTACGAATGGCTGAGACGTTGTTGCGTTCAAAATTTGACTCGATTACCATGAGTGACAAAATTAGCACCCGAGGCGCTTATTTTAAAAATAAACTTTTAGAGGGGGCGCTTATTCGGCAGGGGCGGTTATTTGGCAGGGGGCGCTTATTAATTTTTGCTCATACCATGTAAGGGAGAAAATTTATTTCCAGTGTTTTCCAGTTGTTTTTTTGAAGAAGATTATAACAAATGTAATACACACTCGATTAAAAAATGAAAGATCCTATAATATGTCAATTTCTTCATCCTCTTCATGGTCTGAATCAACCATTAGAAATTCAGGCCCTGCATCGTTTTCGTCAATTTCAAATGAGTCAACATCTTTTTCGCTTAAGATTGACAATTTGCTTTTTAAAATCTCCCTTCCAGCTTTGCAAGACTGCTTTTCTTTGAAACAATGAATGAGATCGTCTTCTAACCCATCAGTTGCTACGTTTAAATTTGAAGATTAAAAAGAAATATTCTCACTCTGAGTTGGCTTATACGGAGGCCAAGATCATTAAACGAGCAATTATAAAATAATTTCTTGTTTTTAAGTATATTGAAATACATGTTTACAATAAAATACGTTATTTTTGCTAAATTCAAATAGGCGCCCCGACTGATTTTTTGTATTTAAATTAGCGCCTTGTTTGTTTAGAGGGCGCTTATTCAAGCAGGAGTGGTTATTTGGCAGGGGGCGCTATTTTCGTCATTTACGGTATTTGAAAGAAGTCAGGATGTCTGTTGCAAATGTGGTTCTGGGTATCAAATATTTGTAACGTGACATGAGAAACACCAGAACAGATGACCACTGAAACACAACCACTCGGATCTGTGGACTCTTACTGGTTCATGACACGGAATCGGACTAAGTTATTCACGACGGATATTGTTTTTGTTGACATAAATTATCTGCGTAATATGTAGTTAAAATCCTGAATTAATTATTTGTCTTACAGTCATTGAAGGAAACTAAGGGATTTTCATCCAGTGACTGGAGTAAATGCTTTGAAATAAAATTTGTCGGAGAACTTGGTAAGTGAATCGGTGGACAGTGATGATTTGTCGAAATGGTTGATTTGCTCTCCAGCAGAGCCGATCGCATTCTACGCTTTGATTTTATAACTTACGTCTTCCTACTGTGGTTTTATCTAGCTCTTTATTTGCCCCTTGATATTGTCACAAGTTATAAAACCGATTAGTTTTTATTAGTAATAGTACTATTAATTTGGCTTTCTTCGCCACGTGTCATTATTTTGGCATATTTATTAGTAATATTTTACGTCTTACATCCAAACGTATGACACTTTTACAATCACTCAGG
Organism: Chironex yamaguchii; assembly: GCA_024741275.1. Taxonomy (NCBI): domain Eukaryota; kingdom Metazoa; phylum Cnidaria; class Cubozoa; order Chirodropida; family Chirodropidae; genus Chironex; species Chironex yamaguchii. Next base: position 2,443 of record JANTCA010009435.1, read on the forward strand.
CAGCAGATATTTTCTCATCACATTATTATTGGTAAACGTAGTTGACTGTTACATTCTCCTAATTTATAATTATGTATTGTAAATTCCCTTCCTTCCCTCCCATAGGCCTTGATTATGGTGGACCACGAAGGGAGTGGTTTTATCTCGTTAGTGAAGCAATATTTGATCCTCAAAACAAGTTATTTAGGACATTTGGTAATCGACATGCCCTGGTATGTACTTATCATTTTGCGTTTTCATAGTAATATTGACATATATTTTTATGTTTCAGTGTATGGATTTTGCAACCTTACATCCATAGAAAGTACCTTGCTCTTACATAAAATGCCACTGAAGATGGTCATTTGTGTCGTACATTATTACTCATCAGTGTTGCTGCAATGCCGTCTAATGGGGATATAGGTTACTCTATATGGACAAACCACGCACTCCGATTTTGGTTTGTCATAGAAAACTTGGTCTTTGCGTTGGATTGTGTATATGGGAGCAGTTCCGGTTGTGTAGTTTGTGCTGACTGTTGGCATTTGATATTTGGTCGATTTTCTTGCGTTTTATTGGGTATGTGTGTCCGTTCCTGCATCTATTTTCTTGAATTCGATATCCGGAAGGGTAATTGATTGGCAGACCAAACTGCCAGTTGAAGGGAAGTTGCCATTGGATACGCAAATTACACTTCACTTTGCAATGAAGATTGCACGTACTTAACAACGGCATTTGGTTCACCAAATTTGGTTCAATTTATGAGTCAAATGGTTTGGATTTATATTGGTTAATTTGAATGAATTTTAATAATAGTTATGTAATTAATGATACTGAGAAGGTGAATATTATGATCAACTCGGTAAGATAATGGGTGCATCTGGCCATGGAGCAGAACGAGGAGATATATTGTTGCTTATGTTGCATATGATTCCCTTTTTTAAATTCTTCCTACTTTGTTTTAGATACATCCAAATCCTCACCGGCCTGAAGTATTGAAAAAGCTTAGGTACTACGAATTTGCAGGTCGAATTGTGGGGAAATGTCAGCTTGAATGCGCACAAGACAAAAAAAGGCAACAGCATATTCGAGCTCGTTTTACCCGATCGTTTCTGGCGCAGATACTTGGCTTGAATGTGCATTGGAAGGTAGGTTCCCAAGTTTTCACGTCATTGATGAGCAGTAATTGAATTTCTACCTAAAGCACTTCAAACCGCCATTTTGTAAGTGTTAAATACGGTTCAAGTCTCCACTGTATGCCTCGTCTTCACTACCGTGTTTTGCCTCCGTTTTGCTATGCTTTCCAACAAGCATCGTTCCTTCTGAGGAATGATAGCTATTCAGATACAAGACTATTTATTTATTTATTTATTTATTTATTTATTTATTTATTTATTTATTTATTTATTTATTTATTTATTTATTTATTTACTTATTTATTTATTTATTTATTTATTTATTTATTTATTTATTTATTTATTTATTTATTTATGCTCATGGTATCATTGATTTCGTGTTAAGCTCATTTGTGGAGATGCTCTAGCCTCTTTTTCAGAGATACATTGACATTTAATGCGAGGAGCTCTTGTCTGAAATTCATGCTTTAAAGTAAAATCTTCCCATGTCATCACTAATTCATTTATGGGTTTTTCATTTTGGGGCCATTTTTGGAGTATCGCTAAGACAACCCCTTTTATCAAAGTTCTTCGGATTTCTAAAGTCTTGAAGGTTCCAACTTAATGAGTCTCGCATTTTTCAAGCTTTTCCGACTTCTCCTGTGCTTTCTCTTCCCAGCTTAGTAACGGGTTACCCACAATGTAAGTGAGTTTGTAAAAGGTAAGACATGGTACACGCTTTATGTTTGTTTGAGGTGTTTTATCGCTTTCTGGACTGTTAATAATTGCTTTTTGGTTTCCAAAATTTAGGAAATACATAAATGTTTCTTAGGACAACACTTTTGTTATGACACACGGGACAGAAATAGCAGAATGTGGTGACATTAACGGCCAACCAAAATTAAAGCCGACGTAAATAATTATGACAACGAGGAGAGTTGAATGGCCTATTTTCTAATCGATTTACTATTTATTATTCTTCAACACGAAGTATTATCCCTCGTTCTGCTGTTTACAATGTCTTGAACATTGTAAAATTTAATTCATTTTTTCTAACTTGATTGTAGCACTTCGAGACGGATGACAAAGAACTTTATGTTGGCAAAATAAAATTTATCTTGGAAAATGACCCCAAGGATCTAGGACTCACTTTCACTGAGGAAGTGTTTGATCCTGATGAACGTTTAATAAAAGTAAGTTTTGGTCTATTTGTGTTTCATGGCTTCGTTCGTCATTTTGAGTTTGAACGAAGTTATTTTCTCTCTGTTGGTTTTAATAATACTCAATTGTGCCAGTACTTTTTGTTTAAAGACACGAGCAATTGACATTGACCACATTCTTTGTGGGTAGTCTAGGGACTGGAATGCTTTGTTGTTCTTGACTTGACTTAACGGATTCCAACAGGATCTGCCATTCCCTGTCCCATGCTAAACGTACGCCACTCCCGACTGTCTGCCGCAAGGTCCATTAGTATAGACGTATGATTCCTAGCCCAGGTCGCTGCTCCATAAGATGACTTTAGAAAGGACAGGTCTTTCTCCAACAGGATATCCCAGGTGTATTTGACGGCACCACGGGCACAGCGGCACCCCTGCGGTTTGGGATTTCTCCGAATGGCACCACAGAGGCGGCGTGTCCCGCCCAACGGATGCGCCGAACCTTGATCATCTGGGTAATGGTGGGTTCATTATTACATATCTGCCGAATACGCGAGTTGGGAATATCCTGGAGACGAGAAACTTTAGCAATGGATCGGAGGGTGGACACGTGAAATACTTTGAGGGCATCAATTTCCGCCTTGGTGAGGGCCCAGGTTTCAGACGCATATAAACGGATGGAGAGGACAGATACGTTAAAAATTCGCAGTTTCAATGGAGATGTCGTTTCTATCGAAAATCCATTTTCTCATTCGGCCAAATGCCTACGATGCCTTACTGATAACTGATGCGATATCATCACTGGCGGTTACACGTTCACCACTAATGACGGAGCCAAGATAGGCAAACAAAGGTACAACCTCAATGTTTTCGCCATGGATGCTAAGCCTGGGTGGCTACTAAGGTGGAAAAAGATCTCTTTTGCCTTAGACAATTGTTTGATTTTATGCCCAAATACAACCTTGGCGGACTCCAGTAACCACTGGAAACTTTGTCTGGGTGTTACTGTTGGTTCTGACGAATGAAGTACAACCATCATATAAACTATGAATAATTTCGACCAGCTTTACGAGAACTCCATATTGTAACAGCACCTTCCACATTGACAAGCGATGTACACTATCAAAGGCAACAGCAAAGTCAATGAAACAGGCAACAGAGGGTCTTCCGTGACGTAAGCGGCGTTCAATACATCTTCGTAAGATGAAGATTTGATCAATGCAGCCGCGACCGCGCTGGAAACCAGCCTCATGATCGGAGATAATTGATTCGTACAAAGGGTCTATCCGTCTTCGAATGGTTAAGGTCAAAATTTGGCCAGCGATAGAGAGCAGTGTTATTCCTCGATACTTGGAACAAGATTGTTTTGAACCCTACTTTGTGTACACCGGGACGATTATTCCAAGTCGAAGGACTTGTGGCACATTTCCGGTATTCAATACAGTCACTAGGAATTAGGTTAGGGTGGCAATGTTGTTATCGTCAAGAGGTCTGAATGCTTCTGGTGTGAGATCACAAGTTCCCGGTGATTTTTCAGATTTTAGTGACTTGATAGGTTTTTTTACTTCGTCGCATGTAGGTGGCGCATCACTCAATAGGAAATTAGAGGACATTTTTCATGGATAGACCGCTACATTTTACGGGATACGCGACACCACCAACACACTATGTGGACAGTACGATCCAGAAAAACTCCCACGAGCGTCACCAAAGCCAGCTCGTGTGCACAGGAACCAAGGCGCCAGATCCTGGACAGTCCCAAGGAGCCTGCTTCCTGGTACCACCGTAGCCCTGACATTGCATGAACCCAAGGACGCTGGAGCAGGAGAAAACTTCACCTTTTGCCCATATTGAGAAGAGAACTCAATAGAGGAACAATAACGGGTAGGCTACCGGCTGGTTTGATGCTACCAAAATGTCACCGGAGGACCTGACCAATTCGGTTGAACCCATATGGCATTGCTTCACCTGATCATCCACTAAGATATTGCCCGGGTCTTTAGGACGTGGACCCAAACTTGCAACCCTCCAGTTGCGCCCTTTGAAGAGGGAGACTCAATTTCTGTTCGATCTCATTGCTTTTGGATAGAATTGTAGCATTGACAAATTGCATTATCCATTTATCATGCATGTCTTCGAATGTTCTTCTTTTTGAGATCGTAAAACTAAATTTTTGCATTTGTCACTCCGAAGGTTGTAGATTTAAAGCCAAATGGCTCACTGATTGATGTCACTGAGGAGAATAAGCTGGAATATCTTCAGTTGCTTGCAGATTACAGATTATCAACATCTGTAAAAGAAGAGATTGGAGCCTTCATGAAAGGTAGTTTTGTAGTTGCTACTACCAATATGAGAGATACATCAACCTCAATTTAACGCAGCTTGTTTTTTATCAATTTAAACTTACGTATCGTTGAGTTGCTACCTTCGCGCGTCTACGTCACATTTCGCAATTGGTTTAAGCAGTTAGCGCTGATGTGTTTCCTCGATGCATGTCTCGTCTTAGCTGCATTATAGAGCTCATTACAAATATTCTATGTCTGCGAGCGCAAAATGTGCCTTCAGGTAAGATAAGATTTAATAAATGATCAGGTACTGATGAATTGCCGATCCATTTTTATTTAGTTTGCAATATTATTCAATACTGCTATACTTTACAAAAACAAATACCCTACAATGTCATCATGAACTGCAATTGCATGTAAAACAAAAAATATGTCAGCAATTGTTGATAGCAAATATAAAATAATGCATAATAAAGGAAATGAAGTGTTCCAGGTTTTCTCTGTGAGTGGTACAGGTTGTCAAACAGTTCTATTGGTATTAACAATTTCATCAAACAAAACACATTCAGTTTGCGCATTTTTAGGATTGCCAAGAATAGGATTTTACTTTCATTTCGTTAAAACATCCTATACCAATTTGAGTTAGATTTGGTTTTCCTTATATCAAAGTTATTATTATTTTTGGTGACAGATTCTATACCCAATAAGCTTTTGAAATTTCTCGGTCATATATTTTGTTAAAAAAAGTAGCCAAGTTTCACTTCAAGTTCCAGTTTTTAGATCTGAGATTACCATTCTGATTGTTGTAAGAAAATGTGTGGATTAATTCATGATTACCGTCAAATATCCACGAAACCTTGCCAAAAGCATGTAAATCCACCTCAAAAGGAGACAATAAAGTGCCTGCAGAAATCTGGAAGGTAACATTTTGTGCCTGCGAGCGGCGCTCGCGCGCTCTCGCAGAGTAATGAGGTCTGGGTGGGTAATCTAATTATGAATACTGATTTACGACGACTGTAAACTGACTTCACTTGCTTACAGTACTTGTCCATTATTTCTTGCGATAAAAATGGCCTTACTCTTAGCATTCGATTCCCAAGGACACTTAAGCACGTATGATAGATTTATTAAACTATTTCTAAAGTTTCTAATATAAGCTTTGTTGGCATGCTTTTGCGACCATGTGACATTCACATTTCTTGTCTCATTTCATTAGGGCTATATGACGTGGTTCCAGAAAACCTAGTTTCAATATTTGATGAAAACGAGTTAGAGGTACATGCCTTGGCGAGCATCATTATTTTACTTGTGTTTTTAATTTCAGTACCCATACACTCGCCGTAGCAAAGGATTGTTATAATTGTTGGTATTGTGGGACGTTGGGTGCCAAAGTTTCAAATTTTGTATTTCACAGATTATATTACCAGCGCCACTACACTACATTTTTGTGATAATTTGCAGGAATGATTGACTTCCAGGTTGTTCTGTGATTAGTTTCTCCTTGATGGCCTTTGTATGAAATTCAGAAAGAGTCGCATGTTGAACTGCTAGCAAAGGCACAAATCGAGCAAGTGTTTGGCGTATCTCGTTCAATTGATGTTAGTATTTAAACTACATGAAAACACTTAGTCGCCTCTGTTGAATGCGATATGAACCTGCCACGTCGGCTTATTAAATTTTAGCCTCAAGACTCAATTAGCTAGACTTTGTCAGTAACATTTGCTGTGTGGTCTCTTAATAATTGATTGTTGTTTCATACCTTACGGGTGTTGTGAGATGCTACGATACAAACTAAATTCAAAACATCAACGAGAAGCACGTTTCATAAGTCAGTGGTGCACATCAATATGAATGTGTACACGTCGTATGTATTACATCCCCAGTCATATACCGACTCACATTCGTAACTAAAGTTTACGATTCGTCTAAACTCACCCCTCGGCCTCCAACCTCCCTCGTCCTTATTCCCTACTGTGTCCAGACTTGATCCTATCTTCAAAGTGAGATCATTTTTACATTGACTGTTTTAGCTTCTTATGTGTGGAACAGAGCAGATTAGTGTTTCCGATTTAAAATTGCATCACATTCAGAATGGAACATCGACCACTTTTCAGAAGGTATGCTTTGCACTGACATATCGTCACATTAATGTATTCAAAACAATTTCAAAAGGCAAGTAAGCCATTTGTTCCCTGGAAATGGCATGCTATGTGCTGGTCGACCGTCATGTGTTCTCAACAATAGAATTAGTTAACCAAAGAGGTTAAAATATAACCAATTTCTTACTGTGATTAAGAAGGTAGCCGAGTGTACTGTTTGATTTTGAAAATTTGAGTTACCATCTGCTGCTATTGTTTGAGGGAATACTATAAATCAGAGAATGACCCCGTTATTAATGTTTACTCTTGTCTAGGATGATTATTATTTTCGGTTTTATGGTGAATAACAGACGAGAGAACCGAATACATTTTCAAAGTTAGAGACAGAATTATAAACTTTGCTCAATTATGCTACTTATCGTCGTTTTTGGGTAGATCTGTCACATCTCCTGCAACCATAAATCTTTCGGAAGTTCTTTGGACTGAATATATCGCTTTTGCGTACCTGTTGCACAACCATTACATTTTTGTTGATAAAATTTAATTTCTAAGTAGTGTTTCTTAAAGTGATGTCAATAGCGCAAAATAATTCCATATAATGTAGAGTGCACTATATTATTTGCTGTAAAACAGGTTATCACTTATTACTATTGTGGTCATAGAGCTTTGGGTTCTGTGAATGTTTTTATATAACTGCCTGTTTGTCAATTTTGTGCAGGTAATCACCTGGTTTTGGACAATACTCTCGAGCTTCAGTCAGGAAGAACTCTCTCGTCTTCTGCAGTTTACAACAGGGTGTGGTCAACTCCCACCAGGTGGATTTAGTAATCTCAGCCCTGAATTTCAAATTATCGAGTCCCAAGATTTTGACATGCTTCCTACTGCACACACGTGGTATGGTATTTTTTTATTTATAGCTTCAGACGTTGTAGGGTCAGTTCCTTCTTCTCTTAGGACTTCTTTTGCTCTTTTAGTCAGTGACATTTTCTCATGCGGTAATTATTTGTTGCCAATTTCTACTGAACTAGGATCGTCAGAACAAGGGGAAAACAGGACATGCCGCCAATAATTGATTATGATTTCTAAGTCCCTTTCTTGCATGTGATTTAATCTTAGCAACATGTAAAACGTTAAGAAGCAGACAAATTACTTTTTTTTCCGGGTTACCTAGTTGCGGGTATTGTACCCTGTAAAAGCTTCCTGGGCCCATTTTAAGCTCCTGTTCCTTCCGCGCATATTTTGTAATAGGGAGAAAGCTTTTAAAGTGTTAAGGAAACATGAACATTTAAATTGCCATTATAAGTGAGGATATCGGAGAATTGTTTAACGATTTTTGGTGAAAGAGCCAGACTCGACAGATTTTCATTAAAACTTTAAAAACGTACGGTTTTGTGCAGAGAAGGACTTGTGCACAGGAAACAGGAATGAATGGAATTGCGACCAACTTCTGTTGCACACCAGCAGAGATGATAGCGTAGTTTAAATCGGAAATTGCACTCATCAAAGCATTCAAGATAAATGTATCAAAGTAGCACGGCTTGAAAAATAGCACATGTAACCTTCAAAATAATTTATGTTATGCTATAATGGGAGGTGAGATCACTGATAGCTCATGATCAAGGGCAGCTCGTGCCGAGTGCAAGGTGGTGGATGAAAATCTTAGTCTTCATGACGCATTTTTGGGTCCTCCTCTGCATTTATTCTGACACTGTAAACTTTTTAACTGGTCTGAACATGTCACCCAAGAATGAAAGAGGTCAGTGTTACAGACGGGCTCAGTAACATGGCATGAGCAAAGTGTAGTGTATGAGCAGAATCCAAAACGGATGATTTAATATCACTTTCACATGGAAACGGTCACTCATTTCAACTTTCTGTTGGTAATTTGATTTAGAAGTTTGAAAGGTAGAAGACGCAGTAGACATCTTTCAGCAATTTCAGTACTCTTTCTAAAACCCCGCTCTCATTAAGGATTTGATAGAAACGATTACTCCAGAATCACCAGGTTGATGCGCATTCTACCTTAAAAGGTGGAAGTATGTGCTAAATCTTTGTTAGGTATCAGTCAGAAAAGGATTGTATGGCTCGAATTATGGAACGGCTGTTTAAAAGTAGATCAGATCTCGAAACCGTCGCTACAGTCACACATGTATACGGGCGAATGCCATTGAAAACGTTTTAAAAGTGCACAATGATTGGTTTTGTTGCTGGTTTTTGGGTTGTAGTCAATAAGTTACAAAGAGAATGGGCTTAGCAGATCCTGTTATGCCACGTAGAATACAGTCATCAGTAAGGTTTTCCTATGGAAAGGCTTAACTAGATTTGTCATATATTGGAGAAAACCGCTAACAGCAAATCTGTTTATAGTCAGTTGCACAATGCTGTGATCTGTGTCAGCGTCCAATTTAGGCAAGATGAGTATTATTCAAAAGTTGAGAATCATGTACTGTCTACAGGGAAAAGTGCATTGTTTGATAAGCATATTTTAACTGTATGGGACTTTCGAAAACACGGTTCAAACGTTTGAATTGGAAACCTATTTATTATTCACATCTGCCCGGTTTGAAAATGAAAAAGCTTCCATTGGTATCCCATTGACCCTCAAATGCATGTGTTAATTTTCTTAGCCTCAAACGTCACTCTTTTCAGAAGTTGTAACTTAAGCCAAATGACTTTCAGGTGCATTTGCCAGAGAGATAAGTAAGGTTTCCTGAAGAGTAGTCACTGATCTACATGGTTCAGTTAGAGTAGACTACACAATCCAGTTATATTTGATATATACAAAGAAACATGAGAGAATCTTAATCTGGCGGTCGTTGAAACTCGTAAGTACAATCTCAACTAGAAGCACTTCGAGAGCGCAAACTTCGCTAATAGCTACAAGGTCTTTATCCATCAGCAAAAAGATCTTTCCTTCGCAGCCAGAAGTTAGCTATGCTACGAAAAAATAGGAAATCGAATTTGCTGTTGCAATTTTGCTATTTTGTCGATTGGTCATCTTGGAGAAATGGTGGTTCGCCATGGGACTGGATCGAGGCTGGAGAAAATGAAACTAAATAGAACAAAATGTACGAGGCTGATAAAGAATGTGATATCAGGAGCTTTACATGAGGCCCTCTGCTTAAACATGGAAGGCGAAACATTTTGTGTTATGATTGATGAATCAACGGAGGTTTCATTTGCTAAGCCTCTTTGTGTTATTGTTTAATATTACTGCAAGGAGGACAAGGACATTGTTGCTGCCTTTGTTGGGTTGCTACCAGTAATAAAGGCTACTGGGCATGATCTATTTGAAGCAATGAAATCCTGTCCTGAGCCTTCAAAGTTAAAGCTAAATGACTGTGTTGGCTTTGCTGATGACGGAGCATCTGCGATGGTTGGCTAATTTGATTCAGTATGGTCACGGGTAATAGCAATTGCTCCAAATTGCGTTTTAATGAAGTGCATCTGTCACTCTTTAGCGCTGTCCATTAAGCAAGCATTTGAGCAGATACCGTATCATCTTGGTTTCATGCTGAGAGAAATCATAGACTGATTTTCGTAAGACTACTGTGAGCTCTCTAACGTCATCAATGAGGGCCCAGAGACTGCATGCTTGCCACGTCCATTTCAGAAGCTTTCGGAAACGTGTTGGCTGGTTCGTGGTAAAGATCTTTTTAACATACTAATAAATTGGGAAGAGTTTAAAGCACACTTTTCAATAGCAGAGCTAGAAGGAACCGCTGATGTCAGTCTTAGGCATGTTAAAAGATCCTTTAAATCATCTGTTGTTAGTGAGTTTGACAAAGTCAATGTCTTAAGTCGAAGCAACCAACCATGAAGCACGTGATGCAGTTCTTAAAATCGTTCTCTAACAGCTTCAACGGTTGTACCAAAGACCAAGTTGGAATCCAGCTGCCACTATCAAGAGTAGGTTTTGGTGCAAAGTTTGAGTTCGAAGCAAAGAAAGAGACAGAGAGCAGCAAAGGTGACAACTCGATGCAAGCCAAGGTATATGAGGGCAAAGGCAGGTGCTGTAAGGTGCTTCTTGAAGCAACAAAGCAGGTATGCAAACGTCTTTTTCCATCAAATGATATACTCAGTGGCTTGAAATATCTACATCCATCCTAAGTTGTAATTCAGGTGAATAGAGTACCTCTGTGCAAGCTGCCCGTGCAACACCTAATAGTCGATAAATTACAGGGAAACGATGACCAATACAGGAAAATATTTCGTATAAACTAGAGAGAGGAAACGGTATTTAAAGATGGATTACCCCAAGAAGCAGTGGCCTTTCCTACAGGTATTCTAAATTACGAAAACGTCTTGAAGGAACAGGCATTTGCGCACCTCGCATCATGCATTCTTGCTTGCCTAACGACACCAACAAGCAAAACGCAGTAGTCGAAAGAATGTTCTCCTATGTCACTAATGTCAAGACCAAACAACGTAACTGGATGAGTTTGAAGATGCTAGAGGCAGCACTCCGCATTCGTAGCAATTTGCATTTCATGGATCAATGCTGCAAAATTTCGTCGTAACAGAAATAATGCTGTTCAGATTCAATTCAGAGGTGATGTATGATTCAACGTCGAGCGAAGATGTAAATGGTGATGATATAGCCTTTACTGGCGATTACTGAACATTTTAGTCTGAGTAGTATTGATAAGAATATGTTTTATAATAGAGATCATCAGCTTATTCGTCAATGTTATGAAAAAAAATTTACACAACCATTAGGTCATTTACAGTTCTCCGCAGCTATAATGCCTCTGCGACAGATTTTTTGCCATATATTTTGACCACCTTGGTATGATTTTTTCATAAGTTGGCAAATTTCAAATCTGCAAGCCCTGATTTTTGGTGGTATGTTGCTTGTTAATCCCTAAGTGATAACAATGTAAGAGTATCTCTGTGTCTTCTTGTTTATTGTTGGTTTCTCTTTCACTAGCACTATGAAGATTTCGTTCCTGGGTCCAGAGGGTGATCCGGATCACGAACAAAAATTAATCACCTCTACGTTAGCCCATTTTTGCTCTATGCTGAAAATTTCGTCCATACCTAAACTAGTTATTTTGCTAACAAACAGACGGACGGACAGACAGACTAAGAAACAAACAAACAAACGCGCCAAAACATGACCTCCTTAGCAGAGGTAATGATTGAGGTTAATGTCGACAACTGATGTGCCGTCTGACACAGTAAATGAGAGGATTCGTCTTTAATGCTCTTTTCACAGATACGAAACAACATAGATTTTAGTGTCCACCCATCTTCTGTTAGCAGCCGGATGGCAAGGTAAAAGAGATTTGTCTTCTAATTTTTCAATTGGAGATTTGTCGTGCAAGCCTCACAATGCCTTTTCTTTTGTTTATTTTAGCTTCAATTCTTTGTATCTGCCAAATTACCCTTCCTTGGATGCTTTCCGTCGAAAACTATCGGTTGCAATAAACGAGGGCTGCGAGGGATTTGGGCTTATGTAACTGCATTGTCAAAATTGAAGGTGAAGAGAATTGTCTGTATTCGCAAATAAATGAAATAGAAATTTTGCATGTGGTATTTAATAATTAAGTCTCAAAACATGTATGTACTGCTACATTTTAGATAACAACAAACATCGGATCCAGAATTTTGCGAGAGTTGGTGCTGTTTAATATCTCTTCACTTTTACTTATTCATGTTCATAAGATTGTGCATCTTTCACAGTTTAAATGTCTAGACCCAGGGAAGGCAACCTATGTGGTATTGTAAATTATTATTTTACTCGATCAAATTTTGAGCATACAAAGAGTTTGATATTCTCTCAGTTCCATACCCTTACCCTGTGAGATGCTCAGCAGCACATGATCTAGAATGTGCTGTATATTTCATACATTTCCGGCCTTTAACCAAGTTTTGTAATGTTCCTTTACTCATTTACCCTTTTGAGTATTTTTTTATGACAGGCAGTACAGGACTATGCCTTTAATCGCACTCATTAAAAGATTGAATACTACTCCATACTAGCTCCATCGGTTGACCAGGCAGGGGTGGGGCAAGCAGTCTTAACATGGAGTGGCCACAGCTCAATGAAGCTGCTTTTTAGTATCACCCGAAGGCCCACCATAGAACTACAAGTAAACAGTGTCTTTAAAAAACTCTAAACAAAGAAAATTTATATCCACGTTTTTCATTTGTCCTTTCCTTACTTTATTTAAAATATTTCAAAGGCAAACTTTTTTTTGAAAAATTGTAAGGGGGCAAGGTCCCATTGCACCTCGCTTCCACCGCCCATGCTGCTCCATAGAACATTTATGCACTATGTGTATTTAAATGTTTTTTAATTTTCATTGAAGCTGACTGTGTCTTTCGAAGAAGTATTGTTACCCAAGTTAAATGTGGGGATTTGTGTTTTCTGGGCTGGCAGATCGCTTTGGAATTAGAGGGCGTCTTCAAGGGTCTGCATGCTTCTTTTATAGCACAAATAATGACCTGCCTGACACCAAGGGCACCTACGATAAACTGACAGCGCTATATCCAGGTCATGACTGCAGCTTCATTCTGAGTGTTCCATTCTAAAACAGATTATCAATATATTGTAAAGATAGTGCTACAGCACTTTCGCGTAAGGAAATCACTTACCCTAGTGTTGTCCTGCCCTTAAATGCACCCAAAGGGGATTGAATTATGGTAGATTGTTTGACATGGTAAATGAATTACCTCGCTATGCCATTTAATATTGTTTACCATGTAACTACTCTTAGCCCTGAATTGACGCTTTCCAGGACTTACTTTTGTGGCATATTTTGCTACGTTGACGACGATTGTTGTTCGTGATAGACAATAATCGGCGTATTTTTCTCGAAAATACACTTGTAATTAAGATGAACTATTATTGGGATCTGTGTAATTATTTTATCCGTCTCGGTGTTGCTAAAACTATCATTTGTATGTTGGTATGCGGAGAGTGCATAGAAACTCGCTAAATTTGATATATTGTTTGAATTATTGTTTGTTAGCTCTCGTTCGTATTTAGTTGTCGGACCTGTTTGCATGAGGTGGGTTTGCCCAGTTAAAAGACATTGCTTGCTGAGGTGGGATCGATTCCACTGGCCTTTATCTTGAAACAATTCCATTTCACTCAAGTGGGATAGCCTCTTCTTCGAGTTGTGAAAACGAGATCAAATTGTCAGCTATAGCCGATTTAGTGATGAAAAAAATAGATTGGCGTCAAAATTGTTTGCACATGCGTATAACGGTAATTTGTTTTCCACCCAAGTGAACAAGCCCACCTGATCGTGTTCACTTACATACTTCTTATCCCACCTGACACGGACCCCACTGGTGTTTATGACGGATCTTATCCATGTGGGATGGCCCACTGTTCGTATAAACGCAAAGATAAATTTATATAGAATCATTAAGAACACGCAGATATTACCTGAACGCCCCAGCTCACTTAGGTGGGCTAGCTAACCTTGTGTAATCAGCCCCTTAGAGAGCCGTGACGTGGGGTTTTATTGCACAGGAGGAAAATAATTATTTTGTCAGAAAGGCGTTAGTGAGACTAATTTGTTGTTGACTGAACACATCAAACACAATGACATTATGTTTTACTTGCACTCTGATATCATACTCCTCTCCCTGGCTGAATCATATAAACAACCTTCTTGAGACATCTTCTGCGCCAATGATGAGTTTCACACCAACTTGTGCATTACACGAAAGCTTACGGACGAAAGAATTTTGACAATTATTTCCCATAATTCACAAGAAAACAAATAGTGATGTTCAAAAATTGAATAATTCAACCTGCACAATTTTAACAATTACCATTCCCTATTGCATCAAAATGGCCAATGTAATACAAGACTGCCGAAAGATGGACTTACGTTGTAAAACTGATTGACTTCAGTGGTATGAATATGTAAACCTGATTGATTTTTAGTAATTGTTATGAGCAGTGGCGTGGCCACGGGGAGGTATGTGGGGGCAATTGCCTCCCAGTTTTGGCAAAAGATGGTCCTCAGGATTGCTTTGAAATCGAAGAGAACATGGGTGGTACATATAGGGTACCAATTGTTCTCAGAAATACTAGTGGCAATTTCTCACTTTCGCATTAGTTTTACGTTGAAGTGCAAGAAAGTATACAAAATGAATTGCATTATAGTCTGCTTCTCTTGTAATTATCATTGCTAGCTTTGGGAAGAATTTAAAAAATGAAGAGGCTCGTGTTAGCTAACGTACAAGATCAGTCTTACAAAATTGTTAAAATCTTGGAGATAAGCCCAAGTGAAGATGTCTCTTCAATGTCTTTCCTCCAAGTGATCCGTTTTATAGAATACCTGGCACGAAATTTTCCTTTTTTATTGATACCTGATATTAGGGGATGCATTCTAAGAGAACTTAGCTCCAAAAATTGGTTATGAGAAAAGTACTTTATTACGTTACCCAAAATTAGATTAATGGAAAGCATTTTCTTCCAGTCTCCAAGAAAGGTTCAGTATGAGAGCATCATTTCTAACTAACCTAGAAACAGAGAGTGTAAGGTATATGAAACATACCGTATACAAAAGGTATCTATGCTGTTTCCAATGTCATATTTGTTTAAAAATTATTTTAGCCTTACAAGCCCGTTGTCATAAAATCAGTGATTTAAATACACAAGTAATAGATGGCTATTACGAACTAAATTTAATGGACGAATTTATTAATATCATAAAACCTGGAAATTCTACAAGCAAAATTAGAAATATGAGAAAATGTGATAATACTCTAGCCCTGCATTCTTTACTTCATTGCATGAAATTTTCGTGAAATCTGATTGCGCTTTCATTGTTGTATACTTTTTGGTGGGCTAAACACAACTTACATTCCTCCCTTTTATCTTTGTCTTGGGCGGGAGAATTAGCTTTAGATGTGACATACCTAATTGAGCCTATGACTAAAGCGAAGGCATTACTCAGAGTCTTACCTTTATATGTACTGAACCTGGATTTCAACAGTACGATTGATGCAATAACTTGTGTTAATGAGAAAGTTGAAAGCAGTGTGTTCCTCGCATTCTAAATGTAATGGATAGGATGGTTGTAAATATAAATCTTGCACAACAAGGTTTGAAACGAGGGCTGAGTCGGAAAACATTCCGTCTTTACTTTGGAATTAAACATACATTGCGAAAACAATTTTTGATAAACATTCTTAGAACATTCCAAATGTTTATACTGCATTCTAAGATTATCTATCTTTCCGTGATATCTATATTTCCATGCTGGCAAAAGAGACTCAGCCTGCTCTCTCTTATCAATAATAAAAAGAAAATTGTATGTTTTAATGATAATGTCAATTATGGTTAAAGTTCGCTTAAATTTTTGGTTTGTTTACTTACCGTAGTCATCATTTTGATCGCAGGGGCCTGCGGTAGAATTACAGCCAGAGGCTCCTGGGCATCTTAATTCGCCCCTACTAGCAGAGGCAGTTGAATTGTCAAGTTTCAGGACAAGTAATATGGTATTAGATGTAACGTTTTTACCTCTAGTAGTACTGGTGCTCCTTGCGGAAGTTTTCTACACCACTGCTGCTTTATATTTCAGTAACAGGTGCAGAGTAGGCTATCCTGAAGCTTCATGCACCTTTCCACTCTCTCCCTGTCTTTTGTATGTTGCTAACACGGCCCTTCAGTTTGTTCGTCTACAAAATTAATTTATAACTTGGTCTTGTTCGTTAAATGCCTATATATAATAAACGTCGCACTTCCTGATTCGCTTGAAACGCCTAAAGCAAACAAGAAAATGGCAGAGACATTGAGAATTTCAAACTTACCACCAATTGATATAAACGAAATGTTCTCAGAGTTATGACAGAACTTTTAATCGACAGCAGCAGCAGTTACCTACTCGTAAGATGTCCATTAATCTGTTAATATGGTAATTGTTGCTGTCACATTTAATCAATCATTTCTGTAGTGTGTCAATTAGTATATGTTGTTATAACAACCACAATTCATAAGTATGATGATCTGGATGAGATCCAGAAATTCCAATCATTGCGATCGCTTTTAAGAGGTAAAGAAACAAAGGCGATACAAGGACTGTCACTTAAAATGCAAATTATGGTCAGGCCCTGGAACTACTAAAATCGAGATACGGACAGTCATTTAAGATTCCAAGTACCTATATGAAGGCTTTGTGCCCATCTTACTTCCTTGCACCGATTTTACGATAGTGTTGAAAGTTACATAACGAGTCTGGATGCACTCGGCGAGAATGCAAGTACCGTCAGAACACCAAACCCAGGAGCATTTCTCCTGAAAACGTCAGAAACCACAGTCAAATCTGACAACATTTCTGCTAAAGTCACTATCTTGTATAATGAAAGATCAACCAAATCCTTCATCACTTCAGAGTTAGCTAACAGGTTAGGTCTACGATCAGGTGTAAATACAAAGGTCAACATTGTCTCCTTTGGATCAAAGCCCAAGTCTCAAAATGTGTATCAAGTAAAGCTTTGTCAGCTTTGATTTTTTGATTTGTTAGCTTCCGACCTTGCGTCTTTGGAAGATTAGCGCCATTAACTAAACGTAAAATAGTAAAGTGAATTGGCACAACCTATGGCCATCTAGGCACTTTGAACCCTGTCACTATTAGGGCTACAGCTTTCATACATCACTTATGGAAGGCAAGTCTACAATGGGATGAGCCACACTCAGAAATTCTTTGTAAAGAATGGTAACAAACTGCTCATGACTTACAATGCACAACTCAGCAATGTTCCTTGTTGTACCAATACATCAGAAACGTAAAACCAATGAGGCAGCCTTGTGAATTACATGTATTTGGAGATAGTCACTCCTTTGGCCCATCTTAGCATCTTCAACTCTGCAACTTCCAGTTTTCTCTCTTGTCTCTTTGTCACTGCTACTGTCTCCATACCATACAGCATTGCTGGTCTCACCATGACTTTGTATACTTTGACTTTCACCTTAGGTAGCACTCTCCTATCCCAAAGTACACCTGTGACCTTTCTTCATCTGTTCCAATCTGCACAAACCCTCTTTGTAACTTCATTATCGACGCCGCTATCCTCCTGTACTGTTGATCCCAGATACTTAAATTCTTGTGAATGGGAGACTTCATCTTCTTCCATCTTGATACTCCCAGGTGTTATATTTCCTTTTCCTGTGCACAAGTACTCTGTCTTCTTTCTCCTCACTTTCATGCCTCTGTCTTTCAATGCTTTTCTCCAGTTCTCCAGCTCCTCTCCTGCTTTCTCCTGTTCATTTGAGCAAAACACCGCATCATCTGCAAACATCATATTCCAGGTGCTTATTTCCTTAATCTCTTCCGTCAGGCAGTCCAATATCACCGCAAATAGGGTATGTATGTATGTATGTTTGTATGTTTGTATGTATGTATGTATGTATGTTTGTATGTTTGTATATATGTATGTATGAATGTATGTATGTATGTATGTATGTATGTATGTGTATATATATAGTGAGGCTGTGGTGATGCTCCACTCTTGACAAGTATATATTACAGCACTTGTCTTGTGATACCAAGAATTTGTAATTTCTTTCACCAAACCTTTGGTTTACGTGCAGTCAGTGGAGTCTGAGGGTTGCGAGTTCGAGCACAACAATTGTGCAACAATTGTGGTAATCTTTCATTTGTGACGGTTTGTGTGTATTGTCCAAGAGACACATCAGTGCATTCATCTGTATATTTCCGTGGATTAAACCCTGAGTTCCTTTAAGTACCTGTAAGTATGAAAACGAGTGTAAACATTTGTTTTTGTTTGTCAGTACCTTTCAATAATGCATATAATGAAAGTTTGCGTGCTTTATTATGGCTTGTCCGCCCACAGCAACAACATCCCACGTATTCACATCCTAGGGTTTCGAATGTACACCGTTGTTCCTATTTTGACAGCAAAGGCAGAGGTAGGGTCTGCGTGGCCTTAGTCCAATTAGTCATTAGAGACAAACGATTTCAGTGTGGTTTGAAATCGCTGCTCACGTTGTGTGTCACTGTCTGGTGATTACTGCGTACTTTTATTGCACCACATAGTCGTTCCACAGCCTTTGATGTAACAAAGCTATTATCCCCATTCCTTATCGAGCACACCCTGCGAATTGTCTTTTGCTTGGTCAGACAGTTAGAATTCCGTTGGCTATGGTGATAAGGTGATAAGTCTCATGAACATAAAGACCCCTAGCCCATGGATTGAATTTCTTGCCAACTTTCTGGAAGGGCTGCTGTCTGACCGTGCCTTTGTAAGAGTAACATTGGTCATATTTTAATTTAAAATAGGTCAGGTTGAGGGTTAATAACATCGGATGAACTTAAAAAAATTTGAAAACAACTCTCTCTTTCATATTCTTAATATTTTCCCCGCAAAGACCTCTGTGTAGAGTATTCGTATCAAACAGTAAGAAGCAGGGTAGGTATACCGAATGTTGGACGATAGTTAGTGATGATAGTCAAGGATAATAGTTTTGAACCACGATATTGTCTAGCCATTTCCTTTTCTATGTTAAAAATGATGTTTGGCATTGAAGCGTAGAATGTCTATAGTAAGCTTAGCACGTGGATAATATTGTAAATTACTGCTTATTGTACGCACATGAGGTAGATTGCTTGATGGTAGTTTCCGTTGATGGCTGCTTTTTGGCTTAGAATTTTTGTCTTTGATCTGTGTAAGTTACGCTGCTGATCTTGTAGATAACGTTTTGAGATGATTATGCGGTGCATCAACTGAATGACCCACTTTGGACTCTACAAAATGTTTCACCTGTCACCTGGTAGTCGCACACCCGTCAAGGGCATGAGCGGTCAGCGAGTGCCAATTCTTCCTGTCCTTGGCTTGATTTTTACATGCCACCGCGCCCATCTTCATCCATGCCGTGATCTTGCTCGGCTATGTCGTTCCTGGTCTTCCTCTACACCTCTTCCCCTCAACCTTTCCCTCTGATTTTCTGCAACCCTCTTCTGATGGGTTTAAAACATTCCAAATTCCACTCTACTATTTAAAGACACATTTTTGAACCATATTGTTTTTGTTGTTAAATTACTTGCCCCCAGCTGTGGTATTGTGATGTATGTAGGATTAGTCCTGCAACAGCCGTTTACAACTTTGACATCGGTACAAAATCACTAATAATTCCCATAAATCTGTTTGTTTGTTTGTTGGTTGGTTGGTCATCATTATCCATTACACCCAGTGGTGTGCAGGGAAGCAGTTGGTATTGTTGCTTATGAGAACCAAGATTCATAATGGTGGCCATAGTGATTGTTGCCACTAAAGTTATCATCTTTGGTGCCCCTTATCCTGCTGGTGTCCTCCTCGTCTGTATATTACAATGATCACCGTCATCGCGATTACGATTACATTGTTACTAAACTCCTTACTGGTACACGTGTTAGTATCGCCCTCTATTCTTGTGGGTGGTTGCGTATTTACTAAATATTTGGCATTGTGTGTTATGAATCAAGAAAGGCTCTTGCGGTCTTATTGCAGTAACTGGTCCAGTATGCTGCATCAGAGCCGTTGTCAAACTTTAGGGGGCCACAGCAAGGCTAAAGTCGTTCCCACGTCCATTTCTTACTGAGTTACCCTTGCGTTCATTAAACGTCATTACTAACGTCAAGTCGTTAGTGAAAAGTTTTGACTCTACTTTGAAAATGTGTTAACCTCACATTAAGTTGACAACCGTAGATTGCAGGACAGCGAAATAGTTAAATCGTTGTAATGTGATGCACAGAATAACGCCCTGTAATTTGGCCTCTTCGTCATCTCAACGCACTATTGTCACTTGGTTGGAGTAACTATGCAGTACTTTTGTTACATGTCTTGTAATTTGAAACGAGAGCGCGCTGTGTCAATCGAGGCCAAGTCTCGCCACCACTCGAGTACATTTCTTCATTCGCTAAATCCTCTCTTTCCCGTCTGACATGAGATTAGGCAAGTTCACCGCATGCAGTTAACCTCAGTCACTGTCCAGTTGTAACAAGTCGGAGAAGCTCTGTATTAACTGGGATATTATCGCTATTTTTTGACGTTAGGCACCATTTATATCCAGTCAAGTTTAATGGTTTCCGCCTTAACGTGTTGATGGAATTTGGTGCTAGAAAGAGAGGTAGAGAGGAGTTAATCACATGTTACATGAGCAAAGTCAGTTGTTGTCTGGATGTTAATCAGAACGACTCAGAATCCACTGTTATGCTAGACAGTATTTTAATATTTGAGGCAGCAAAACATCTGTTGCTAAGTTAAAAGTTCCTGAGTGCTGAATTTTTAACTTGGTACTGAAAGACGATCGGTGCTGCTGTTGATCGATGTAGTACACCATAGGCAAAGTCGGGAACCTATTATACATTAAATAGAATACAGCAATTGCCACTTTCGCTTACAACGACCATTATAAGTGATTTTCGATCTTCTTTTGTTTGACAAAACACAAAAAAAGTACTGTTCTCGGAAACTTTCAGTCTTCTGCGTTTGACTGACTTACACTGACGTTGATATTTAAGCGTTTCAATTCTTTTTGTTTTTCTTTTCCGATTTTTTTTCTCTATAATTTACCCGGTTGCCATAGTTGCATCTTCTATGATCCATGTTATTTTTCATATAACCACTTGTCTGCATTACGATTGGTCCTTTAAAATCTCCTTGAAAATTTGCGACATTGCGCTGAAAATATACTTAAAAGCTGACGAAAAAAGCTGTTAAGTATGTTGTCAGCCCAATGTCGCAAATTTTTCAGAGTGATTTTCAAATTTTCTGCCACAAAAAGATTGGTTGATTGATTCTTTGTAAATCTCATTTTGTCACATGACAGTGGCGTTGTACGTTAACAATTGAGGGATGGATCCTTCTCGCTATAAGAACGATGAAGTTGCAATTTTTATATCTTTGAGAGCAGTACCTCTTTATGACGGCAACCTAAATTTGATCTTGTAAATGTCTCCTCTAACTTTTCTCCCATTTCAACATGTCCTTTTTTATGTTTCAATAAATCCGATGTGGACCGGGAACGAACCTTTTAGCTCTGTACTACATGTGAAACTTAACACATGCCGTCTTCAGCGGCCGTGACTCGCATATCTGACCGAGTTTGCTTGCGTAATGATTGCCATGTAAAAATCAACCGGCCCAAATTCGATTACTTTTCTTGTATAGCACCATTGCAATGAATCTGTTAGCAAGTAATAAAAGTGGGGTATTTGTGTTGCCTTGGACTAGCTTCTTTCTTGTTGTTGTAATTCACAGGCGTATTAAATAGAGATAACCTTAATAAGACAAGCTCGTAACATTAAGAGATCGATTAAAGTCAAGTACGAGATATTATTTTCAAGACCATACTCTGTGGCATCGAATCTCTCGAGAGTAGTAATAATAGCAAATGTACTGCTGAGATGTGCAACAGGCGTCTAGATGGACAACTCTATAGTTAAAATTCGTGAAATAGCAGACTGTACTACGCATATGAAAGTACAGTATTAATCACTGTTATACACTGTTGCTCATCGCTTCTGGACTTTGGAAGCCTCGTCATAAGCGATGCCATTGCCGTCAGCTTTCCCTGGCCTTGTAACGACTGTTAGTGTAACAGTAGCAGATATCTTTTTAACCTTGCGTGAACAACTTCTGTCATAGCTTTGAAAGTCCTCTTTTCTTTTTTTGAATTTTATGGATAATCTTGTATATATTTTTTTCTCTTTAGGTTACTTTTACCAAGCGTAAATTCGGGCTTATGAAGAAGGCCTATGAGCTGAGTATCCTATGTGATTGTGAGATAGCCCTTATTATCTTTAATTCCAGTAACAAACTGTTTCAATATGCCAGCACAGATATGGATAAGATCTTACTCAAGTACACAGAGTATAATGAGCCACATGAAAGTAGAACAAACACAGAAATCATGGAGGTAAGTTATGTATTTAAAATTGTCTATCTGTAAAGTGTCATAATGCAGTTGGTTGTACACAGAGGCCGGCAAAATGACGCCATTCTGGCTTGTTCTTACTGATTTTCAAGAGTTTGCTTAATTAGTGTCAGTTGTGACGTAAACAGATTTGTCATGTAGCTGATTGCCATGAGTAGTTGTCTAATTATCTACCGTGTGCTTGTATGCTGATGGACAAATCGGCTTTGCTTCTCTACAGTAAGAAAACTTCAAATTCGTGCAATATTTAATGTCAGTTTTGGTCTCTTGTAATGAAGTTATCCGTCAGCAATGCTATTTTGCAATAACCCTCAACTCAGAGCTTGTGAACTAAAATGAAATTTGCTAATTGTGCTGTATTGAAAAGGATATATTACTAAGATATAAGAGTTAAATTTTTATTGGTTTTTTTTGGCAGAAGAAAACGATCCATCTGTGAATTTTCGACTTACAAGAGTTAAGGCATACAAAAATTCTGAGGCATTTCCAAGGCCTTGTATGTGGATAAAACGAGGTTATAATAAGCTACGTAGGCGCGCATTATAAGCCCAATACGACAATTTGTTGCTTGATCAGCATTGACTTGTTAACACATTCAAACGCAGCTATAAATGATAAACGCGCCTCATTTTCAGCTGTGAAATAGCACTGATGTCGGATACTTCTGTGTTTTGGATGAAACAATACAAGCGATCGTTAACAAGTGTACGATTGTTTTCGTATAGAGGGTACTGGGACAGAGTCTCTGGATTAAACTTTCTGTTACTTCTGGCCTCAGTGATATTTGGTAACAGGCTTAAGGCATTTGATCATAGAAATATTTTTCCGGATCATGTATGCTTGCTTGTCGACTCAACCAATTTTGTCAGGAACTATCTCTAAGCGTAATTCCCGTTATCCACTGTTTACTCTTGATAAGACTAGGTTAAGCGGTATTTTTTATTGATCAAAGCTGATCAGAAGGTTGCCTGATATCAGGTATACGAGTGTTTTGCTAAAATCCCGTCGTTTTTCATCCCCCGCATTTAATGTGCGAGCTGCATTAATTCACAAAATAGACGAAATGATGTTGGTCGTCCAGTCGTTTCCTTTGGATGGTATGATTTGCTTTGAAGATAGTTGGTAGTGTTTTTTTGTAAAAAAGTGCCTCTTCACCCCCACGTATTATTGTTTTTCCTTGGAGCAACAAGGCTTCAGATTATCTCTTGTCATACATTTGACCTTAATTTAATTTATTGCCGGGTTGAGTTCTCTTGAAATCAAAACATTCATGCATTGTGTAAGTCTAGCTTAAATTTTGAGTGTTTTTTGCTCATTATTCACTTTGGCATAATCCAGTAAACTATATCTGTGTAAAGTCGTGTTGGACTGTTCCAGCAAATGCCAGACACACTAAATTCCTCTTTCCTCGCAATATTTGAGGTCGAAAATTTATTGATGGTTCATAGGTATGTCTTAAATTGTTCCCGAGGCTAATTTTAGAGCCCACATTCCATGCAGATAGAAAATTGGCGCAAAATGTGGTCAATTCCAAAAACGAAATGAGATCTTGACAGCGTAAGGTAATTGCAGACGGGTACTTGTGAACATAATTCGTTCCGTCACTTGGTGTGAACCCGAGAGATCAAAAAGCGCAAACAAAGTGTGAAAAATGTTCCATTTTGTAGTTTTTATTAGTCAAATGTTGGTAAATTTATAGCTAGTGAGGCAGGATGGTTCACAAATGTAGGTTGTGTATGTTATGTTGCATATCCGTTAATGATTCAAATTTTCTGGCGTTAGGTAGGTGCGTGGTTTTGAATGTAAGAAAGAAATGCTAGCACGTCTCCCCATCTTATATGATGCGATTACGACGATTTTGTTCAACTGTCATGCCTGTCAAACGCATCTGAACAGTACCAGTCATATACAGTCATCTTGTAGAAGCCCTTATCCCAAATGCTCTGGAAGTTTTACTTTGAAAAGGGCATCTAAAATACGTAAAATAAAATAATTGTGAAAAGGGCATGTAAAATACGTAATAAAGAATAACTTTGAAAAGGGCATTTAAAGTACGTAAAATTAAATAACTTTGAAAAGGGCATCTAAAATACATAAAATAAAACTTTTACTTCAAAAGAAATAACTTTGAAAAAGGACACCTAAAATATGTAATATTTATTATTTATTAATAAAATAGCTATTGGTCTACACGACCGTGCGAAAATAACACACGAGCATTAAAACGATTCATCCTCAAATTTTCCATGTGGGAGTAACCACTAATATAGGTGGTTAGAAAATGTTTACCTTCTTCCCTCTACTATTTTCGTTTCCGTTTTTCAGTTAGACCTGGAATAAAATCGAACCCCTCGCTAGTTTTTTTCAGTCGAAACAAATTCGCACAAAAATCAGGAAGATTTTGCATTTTTCTCTCTTCGTACGGGAGTCCTACAGAAGGTTCGGTATTCATGAGTTGTATAAATTTGGTTTTTCAGAGTTCAAATGCGTTTTCAAAAGCGAGATGACAAATTTTTTACCCCATCCTAGTAACTGCCCTAAATTAAGCAGTTTAGTGCTTTTGCAAACTTTGCTGTTTTGAGAAGTAAATTTTGGGCACTGTCACCAAGTTGACTCGCGAATTGCATGGTGGTTATGTTTGCGCATAAAGGTTTTCTCTAAAACATTTTATTTATTTTATTCATACTTTCTTGTGGTTAGTTAAAAGTCGCTTTGTGTTTACCTGGAATGTCATTCTCTTTTGTCACACTGTTTTTCATTTCCTGTTTGAATTTAATACGTATAGGCAATCTCCAAGAAAGAAACCAAGCAATGCCAGTCACCAGAGGACGGAGAGACAGCAGCTAGTGTAAGTTCACTTGGCAGTATACATTTACGAACAAAAGATTCCAACTAACGTATATTATAGAATTCTCGCACATGGCTATGATTCGGGTTGTATTGAAAGACACGCTGTCATGTACTAGAAACGAACTTTAATGAGGTTCACATGAGAGTGCCTCCAAACTAGTCAGCTACTTTGGCCGGCTGCCGACCTGCCCTCACC
>JANTCA010009446.1:0-43425 GCA_024741275.1 Chironex yamaguchii
GCCCTATTACAGGATAAGGTAAAAAACAGCACTAAGACGCCAGTAAATTTTTGCGATATCACCGCACTGAAGACTGAAAAGAGAGGATGTATAATTTATAGGATATTAAAGAGGATGTATAATTTTGATTTTAAATTTCTAAATGTCTGTTTTGTGATTTCTTTGCTAACATTACTTTAGGTAAAAAAGTGCTATATCTTAGCATTATTTGCACTGCCCGCCCGCTTTACATTAGTTTCGTGATATGATGACAGGGTTGTTTTGAGTGAAGAACAGAAATCGTTATAGTTTACAATTTTTACGGCTGTAAATATGGCGAAAGGCAATTGGTCATTCAACCTTGATCTGGTTGTCAAAAGCATCACTGCTTCTGTTCATGCACTCCAAAGCGGCGAAGTCCGGCGTACATGGTTTCCAACCTGACAGTGTCAAATGACAAACAATGCCGCACACGTTGATTAATCCGAAATGCTTTATTTCAGCGCACTTAATAGTATTTTTTTCGAATCCACGCTCTTATGTATAACCGCAGCAGCCCTGAGAAAGTGTGGGTATCAAAGGCCACTTCCTGTACGACATGTGGCCGTGACAACAACACTACGACTCATTCGGTCTGACAAAACAATGACCATCCTCCTGAAAGAGTTCAACACCAGTGTTCTGAAGCAAAAGAAACTTCCATATGCACTCACCAACATCACATAGAATGTCTTGGCACACAGGATGAACCAACAGTTTTGCTAATATTTCCCAGCAATGTAAGTACGTGTCGTTTTCATGAAAGTGATCATTGCATCCATAACCTGGAATCTCCAGCTCGGAGCCGCTGCGAATTCTAGCTCCTTTCTCCTTGGCAATTCGTATGCTCTCTAAAATCCTGTTGAAATTGCCCTCGAAATCTAATGACCACTGATTCAAAGTACAGGTTGCAATAGTCAGTTTCCTACCCATATTGACTGATCTTTGGGTTAAATACAAACCTCACTCGTCGACACCGCACTCTATGCTAGTCAACGTGAGCGCGATGCAATGTAAATGAACAACGTAATTACCAAAAAGACATCCTTCAGAGCAAGACTCCATTGTCGTAAACAATGAGAAGTTATGTTGTAAACATAAAGAAGTTATGTTGGTTTCATTGTCAAATGTCAATCAACATATTTTTAAATGCAATAACACATCCTCCTTTTTTTTCTCAATTTAGCTCACAGCTTTTTTCAAGATTTGACAGGGTGGTAGTAAACTTAGGTTTGTGAGAACAGCAGTTTCCAACCCTAGTCTAACGACTGCAAATCTCTTCAACTGTGCTAAAACAAGTCAACCAGAAAGGTTGATAGATACGGCTGCCTTGGCGACATGATTTCCAACCGCTTTTTGAAACAGTCAATTTACACCTTTATTTTTTGAAAATACCTTTGCCTGCGGAATAATTAACATAGTAATGCATTGTTCTTGTGCATTATTTGTTAATGTCACGGCGTAAAAAAATTCAAATACATCGTAACACTAAAGTTGCTAACATCTGTTTTATAGTTTTAAATGATGGTCACCGTCGTCTGTTGTGTAAGGCGGTTATTTTACAAGCCAGAGATTCAAAGATTGGTTAACATAATGGTTCCATATACAAAACGACAGGGTAGCCTTGCATTAAGAACAGAAACAAGGTATGATTATGACCACCGGGGCATTAAATCCAGGTCTCACGGCTGCAAATCTGACGCCTATCCTACTGGGCTAAACAACTCAGCAGGAAAGGTCGAAAGATTAGTAGTCATTCACACCGATCGTCTGCCCCTGTCTATTGCTGTATACGCTTTTTTGTCGTCGTTTGCACTTGTTTTACATAGAAATCGACAGGGTGGTCTTGTGTTAAGAACGAAAGAAAAAGGTATGATAATGACCACCGGAACGCCGTACCCGGGTCTCATGACTGCAGATATGACGCCAAATTAGAACGCCACTCCAAGAAAAAAACAGTGAATTTTTTATTTGATTCGGGACAAAACTGAGAAGCATTTTTGCGGATGGTTCTAGTTGTTTTTCTTAGAATAAGATATAATAGTAAGCTGGTAAGCAACTAACGCATTTCAGTCCCAGTGACATCAATTTTAGGATCCGGCCTCTTTCGACAGTTCTAATAGCGATGACCACAGGAGATAGACCGCATTTAGATAAGGCGATCCCACTTTCATACAGAGTACACTTTTTTGTAACCCTGCATGGAAATTTTTAACAATTGTTTACGTGTTTCTGCATTATCTTCATGTAGTTCAATAAACATTCAAGATCTTCAATTAATGCCAACTGAAGATAGCTGTTAGATAGCTGAAAATGGATTGAAAATCAAAAACTGTCATCTTGTTTATGAAAGTCATCTCTTTATTATTGCATCTCGCTGTTATTACTGCCACTAACTCTTAAGAAATTGGGGGTATAGCCTAAGCGGTGTAGGAGCGCCTGTATGGCGCCTTTTCCGTCTTGTTCGTAGTGTCGCGCTAGTAGTGTACTCGTAGTCGTAGTGTACTTACCTCTCGGAGTAAGTAGATCGACCAGTATAAGGGTTTGGAGGGAAAGTCTACAACAATACATTAGGTCTCGCAAAATTCACTAACAGCTATCTCACCTATCATATAGGCCTACTTGTCTGTCATCATAAGAATTAGCACCGAGCATTAATTGAAAATGGATGTATAACTTCGAAACATAGAGAGAGAAGACATTCTCAGTCAGTCTTTATATCAATACTAGGCTTTCAGGTTAGAGCTTCAATATTGGTTGCCAGTGGTGTCGGGAATTCCTAAGTAGGAGGTTCTGTGGTGAATGGCAATCAAACTCGACCCTGAGCTTGTAAGTGCCTTGGTAACAAACCAGTCAAATAAAACAGGCAACACTTCATGCCGTAACACTTGTGACACATGTAGGCAAGCACCAGAGTTCCGTAAGGCAAACTTAGGAGGATCCTTTTGAACTTATGGATTTGTGTATCAAGTGCAAGAATATTCAAGAGCTTGTCAAAGCTTTTCGGCTAGGTCTCGAGATTCTTACTATAAATCGCCATGTGTCTACAAAAGACTCAGTTTAGATTGAATGCTAAGTTTTACTGATCATTTAACATCAAGCTTCTACATCCGAGTTAGGAAAAATTTCCCCAGATTCTTTCCTTAACGCAACTTGCCGTTATACTCGAAAACGTTTAAAGGAAACTGTTGATGCAACTTTGCAACTATGGTGGAGTTTTAATGCTTTTTTTATTAAAGAAGCACGTGCATAGGTGTGTATATTACAAGCAGAAAAGTGCTCACACAAAAAGAAGACTTATGAAGATATTTATCACACATAGTAGCTTAAGTTGGCAAGGGAAGCTCTTTGACCCATTTTGACTTTTCTCAACATGAGTCTGGTCTAAAGAGAGACAAATGCGAAAATAACAGTCACTTAGACAAATCTCTGAAGCTTAGCTACAAGCTGCTATTTCGACCAGAATATGTGACAGCAACATGTGCTGGCTATATCTTGTGTAAAGTCACTTTGAAACTGCAAGATTACGGCATAATAACACGTTTGAATAAGGAGATGAAAACAAATGTTGGTACTTATATTGCTTATACTGTTGTGTGCGGTAATAATTCAACCTAATTTGATTGTTTCGGTTCGACAAGCACTATTACAATAAACGATAATTAGCAATAGCATAAACTGTCACGTAATCTCAAATAAGACATTGGGAGAGTTGGGAAGTTTACAATTCTTAATAAATTAGCTTGAACAGAATGGAAAACAGAGAAAATCAGAACACCATCACCTTCGGCACTTCTTTATCATTGATCAAACCAGCTCGTTTTCGACTAAGTACCTTCTAAATCAAAAACTGCCTTACATTGTACGGATGAAAACCCAAACAGGTTAGAGAAAAACATTACGACTCTATCCTGCATATTGGACCAAATTCAGTGTCGGGCCACAAACATGTTTCTCATTGGTCAAACGTGATGGTAAGCATTTTGTGATTTCACACACGACTTTCATTCTGTTGCTATCTTCCATTTCTCTAAATTGTTAAACTAATCCGATACTAAGTACAGCTTTAGATGTAAATCGAGTCTCCAAGAAAAGACACTTCACTTGTCTCATTTCCATGATTTATCCTAGCTTATTTTTTCTGGCTTTATATTCTTTTTAGTAAGTTGTTCTTAAAGCAGGAAAGAAAACTTCTAATCTCGAGTCCCACCTACAAAGGAGGAAACAGTGTGAAAACGCTACGATGTCTTAGTTTTCGGGCATTGCAAAGTTGAGCTCAAGGCGAAGAAGCTCGGTATTGGTCGAAGATGCGCCGGAGAGGGAGACGATGAGATTTCAGTACTTTTGACGAAACACTCAGACAAAGGATTCATTCCAACAAGAGATTCCAGGAAAATGACGCCGGGCCAAACCACTGATTCCCTCCAATAACAGCACAAACTGACATTCTTCTACCCGAGAAGCTAGAAAGTTTTGGCGTCCCTGCTAACATACTAGTATTCCTAAAATTTTCACCCTCCTCAACCAGGGGCGATCGCCTCCTGATTGAGTTCAATGTATTTAACTTTACAACTTTTGCGAAAACAACGTTTAAATGTGATTGGCAGACGGTTTTGGTGTTGATGAGTTGCTTGTAACTGTAAAGATATACACTGTCAGTGATACTGTTTCGGAGAATCAGAGCATTAGGCCACAAGAGATAGGACGATTAGGACAAAATAAGTAAACTTGCTGTGGCTACTGAGCAAAATTGTCGAGCCGAAGAGGGGTCATCTTCTGCTTTAAATTATCATTATAATAATATTTGCTATCCCAAAGATATAAGATTCTGTAATTACCGCAGGGGATCTACGGAATAAAAGGTCAATCTAAAAAGAGCAAGCCAATTTCCTTCTTTCGAATAGCCCATGCTCTGCGATTTCTTACGCCTGGAACCAGAGAGTAGGCAACATTCTTCCTTGTATGAAATTTCTGGACTGCATTTTGACTATGGCCTTCAGAAAAAGGTCTTTAAATCCAAGGCCATATACTTTGACTATTCGACTATCCACACTACACGCTTTTTTACAAGGAACCACTTTATAAGGAACCTACATGTAGAGGATGCAAAAATTTAAATACCTTATACTACTAAAGCCAAATTCCCTAAGGAACTTTTCAAAATTTAAGAATTTTATCACCGCGAATAACTGAGAATCACACATATGTACCAGCCATTTACAGTCACAGTCAAATCACACATCTATTTGCTTCTTGGTAATTTTATTGTGACTAAGCAGCCTCTTCAACAATAGGAGCTTCAAGCGTAAGTAAGCTTGAGTAAGATCCTGTTATTCTGTTTTTGGATTGGTTAAATTTATGAGTCACTGTTAAAATATCGTAAGATTTTTGACTGAGAGTTAGATGCAGTATTCGACACGGAGAATGGTTGTGTAATATAATTAGAAAACGTCACGTTTGTCTTTCCTTGTTGTTTCTTCACTGCTCTGAATATCCTGAGAATTTAGTGATTGATTCGTGGAATAAATCCCAAAACTATCTTTGGTCACTAAATGTGAAGTTAAAATGAAGGAACTGTAGGCTTTATATATATACACTCATTCAAATCTCACCGTTAATTCAAGTGCAAGACGCAAATAAACACCATAAGTACTCAGCAGAACCTATATACAATGAGAATAACTGGTCGTCTGTCGTGCTGTTATAATAGAGAATTACAAACTTGCATAAAATAGCATGTGTACATTATGTACATATAAATTTTTCTTCTATTTACATGATAGTCATATAGCGCAAATGCAGACAAAACCAGTATTCATACCAGTATTCATCAAGTAAGTAGCATAAAAACTTTGTTTACATGTAAATTACCCATAAATAAATTTCAATGCCACCAAAAAATCTGCGACTGAGTATCTATTGCTGACGGGGTACCGTGAAATAGGCTCACCACTTGCTACCACGACCAAGCCGTACATTAGATTATGTGTTTGAAGACGTCACAGAATTGGCTCTGTTCCGTTCCAGGAGATAGAGGAATTAGGCCATTTTGTCCTTATACAGAGCTCCAAAGGAGGAATTAAATCGTCAGAATTTTCCTCGTATTTCCATGGTTTTGTAAAATCTGTATCAACAAAATAGAACGATCAAAAAGTGATAATCGTTATCCTTCAATCAGTTCTACCTTGTATAAGCATCCCCTCCCTTTGTGTTTGTCAATCTATCTCCATATGGCCTTGGGTAGTTAATGAGAATGAAGACAAGAAAACTTCTCGGTCAAACTCGTGAAATTTGCTATGCTATCTATATTACAGTCGGAAATTTGACTACTGAAATATTTTCCATGGTAAAATTAAAGTGACCGAACAGTTCCTTTCATCTCTTTAATTACTTCGTTCTTCAAATTTTCTTTGATTTATCGTACATTTTGTTTATTTGCCTCCTTTATGACTAGGTAGGAATTCTGTCTACTTGTCATAAAATCTACATCATCACCTTCCCACGGAAAACGCTGATATTTATAAGCGGCCCGCCTTCAAATGAGCCTGTACCCACGACGTCGAGTTTTAATTGAGCGCCCGGGGCGTTCTTTCGAGGAAAAAAGGACTTTTTCTTTAGTTAATTTTTATTTTGCTAGCATATAGAGGAGCATGTATACGCGAAACACTGGAAGGCGTAGGTATGACCATACTAGTACAGTTAATGGAGTTTGCATAGGCAATCGAAACAACGGAAAGGTTGTTTTGAATTTTATTACTGAAAATGTTTTTATAACTTTGGTACGAGGTACAGCAAATAGCTCTGACAAAAGAATGAATATAGAGTTATCTCCACGAGAAGACCACACAACCAAAGTACATCACAACTACTATAATTCTGTTCAAGTCTAACATGTACGTCCAGGTATATTTCTACCACTTATTAAGTCTTCCAAAGAGAGTCTAAGGACGCTTCAAAGAACAAGAACATGTGCTGAGTGAAAATCTAAACAATATCACAGCTTAGCTTAGGAAAGGTAAAGCTTTCGAAAGAGCAGCGAGCACAATACAGGGAAAGCAAAAATTAAAGAAATATATCCTATTAGTAAGAACTATTAACCAAATATTAGAGCTACCGTCAAGGTATACCAAGTCCACACCAGCAGACTGTTATCTAGTTAGAAATATATAGGATTATGTATGTTTGAGGAACTGTAACCATGTACACCTTATGGCTACGCATTGACTTAAAAATTGCGGAATAGTGTATTGACACGGGGCCAGTAAATATTATGTCGCATGACTGAGGCCATGGAAGTCGAGAATTCCTTTATGGATAGTTTATTCTTCCGAAAGGGTGGTAAAGCTAAAAATTGTATACTGTTCTTTCAAAAATTCACTTCTGTCAATAGAAGTGCATTTTACCAATGTTAACATGATACGAGACTTCTGTACGAAAAGCAGCAACATAAATAACAAAGTAAGAAACGACCACGAGATAATTCGTATATCGACTGTTTCAGCATGGTTAAAACGCTCTCACACAAAAATTGCATGAGTCGTTTATACATGTTACTTACCGACAGTTAACCTTATTTCTTCCTCTTGTCTTGCCAATCCGTCGTAGTAATAAAGGTCAAAGTGCCGTTTCGACCTGAAAAATGATATAAGACTGGTCAATTTACTTTGTTCAAAACTTTTCATTCGTTCAAGGTCTTTATTAGGAAAAACATTTGTCTCCTCATATTACTTTTTCTATTCACTGTTTTACCGAAAACAAAGTAGTATTCGGAACGAACCAAAAACTCAATTTTGAAGACCTTATGTATTATATCCCTGACGTGCGCGGTCAAGAATGAAGCAAAAAATACATCTATCTGTTAACAACTTTATGAATTAATCAAGGCCCAGTAGTAATCAAGACACCATTACTAATATTTATAACTTGAAGAGTTAGTATCATATGACAAATCAACAACAAATGTTACCATGGAAACTAGTAGACATTTCTGCATGTTGACAACTATTCATCCATATACACACTGCAAGGATTTTCATATACACACTTTGCACGATAACTGATGTAAGGTGATCAATCACCAATCGACTTGAGAACATTTATCCAGCTGCCTGAATCATACATGGAACTCAATTTAAACTTCTCCTTATAATATCTTGCGGGTGCGAATACAAATGTTCCTAATCTAGATATTGATATGTTCTAGAAAAGCTTGCCACCTCAATTTCCCTGCAAATGAAATAAAGGATACCCCGACAGCATGATTACTTATGTTTGTTCCGTTCATTTGTCATCAACCCCAAGACTCGCCTTAAAATGAGCCAAACATCATAATCAATCATAATAATATGTGAAAGGTCTTCAATAAGTCGTTTAAGAAAATTTTAATGCCCTTAAACTAAAGCGCACAAGCTCAGACAAGTTTACCAAATACTGTATAACAGAAACCTTGCATGGCGATTGCTTAAAAACGAAGAAGTACATTTTACAGGCCCTTACGAACCACAACCGAAGACAGAAAAATTACGAAGTCAGAAGAGCGTGTGAAATGGCTTATTAGAAATAATTATACTTAAATGCGACAAACCATCAAAAGGCAAAATGACTTCCAAAGGCAAATGTTATTTAGAAGTATCAAGACGAAGACACGAAGAGCTAACTTACCGACTATCAATGGGATCGAAATTTGTAGAAAAGAGAACACTGAAATGGCTTTCACTACATACAACCCAAATTGGAAACCGTGGGTTTTTGTAGTTATCGCCGACCTACAATAAGAAAAAGCGAATGGATTTTTAATAACGTGCACTGAAAACTACTACACGACAAAATGCAGGAACAAAAACAAAACATTACGGGTTGCAATCTGTCGAGGCATCTTTAGATGACTCCCAATAATAACACATAGCTTCACTGTCTTTCCTCTAAAGATATCATCCGTCATAGCTGTCGGGGTCGGTTCCTTTCAGCGATATCTCCTGTCTTAGAAAATGTCGCACATGATCTCTATGTTTTTTTAGTTCTGTGTACCTACTCCTTGACCTTTGGATGACGTCGCCTGTTGAAACACTCCTCGGCCTCCTATCTCTCATTCGGCTGAACGAAAATTGGAATAGCTCCATTCTAAAAACTTACACAAAATATTGTATCATTCTCTCTTTTATGGTTACACTTAATTTCTGATTACCCTTTCAGTTTATAAGCTTCCTCGTGCACTTTCCTATTAATATTCAACCCTCATTCCATCGTCCTCTCACATGACATGAGCACATTTTCAAATTCCGTTAAGTGTTAAAAAATCACTCAGAGGAAACATTTCCTTTTCTCTTCATAAATGGTGTCTCAAGCTCATCTTTCTTCTCCATTTGTCAGCAAACTTCGCTGCCTGTAAATAAAAGCCTAATATTAGATGTTTACGTTGCATATTAAACCTTATTTTGGCAGCTACTTACACCATTTAAAGCGTTCTAGTTTAATCTTTAGGGAATGCTTCAATATATGCCAAAACTAAATACTCGAGGATAAAGTAAGTCAATCACAATTGTCAACTTATATATGGCCAACTAAAAGAAATAAAATGTCCTTTGCAATTACCTTACATGATCCGTAATGCTCAAACAATGATAAAAATCCGATGTCGCATTGCTCACCTATTCCTTTTAAGAGGGACTGAAAAAAATTGAAGAGAACCGTCCTAGAGGCTGGAACTGTCTTGAATTTAATGTTATCACTACGCTACAGGTATCAATAAAGTTGATGATTAAAATATGAAATTTTCAGACCGAGTATCTCCGTACAAAAGTAATCATAATCCCCCAACAATTTTGAAGTCACGTCATTGATGTTACACGCCAGAATGCAGGAACAGGGTATTTGAGGTTGGGAGGGTCTTGTCATAGCATAACTATACAACTGGAGAAATAAGGAGTCCAATTTTATCTTGCTTCAAATGATTAAGAAAAATAACAAATTAGCGTAAATGAAAAGGACCAAAAAAGTAACCATGAATAGAAGGACCTTACAAAGAACCTTACCTTAACAGGACCTCCAGAATCAAGCTCAAGAATTCCATCAAAAACATTGGAAGCTGCATTGCCGCAAAGAAGCAAATTTACCAATTCCTAAGGATATTTATCATACAATAATCATCCTGTTTCAAGAACAGTTTGATATTTAGCTATAACGTATAGTGCAAACAACGATTCACCATTCCCACGTATAGTTTCATGATACCTAAGCTATATTTTCTCCTCTCACAAAGTAGTGGAGAGTAACAGTGAAGATGAGACAACAAGTCCTTAGACTTAAAACAGTCGAAACATTTCTCATGTTTAATTATTACACCAAAAAGTACCACATTTGCATTATCTTTGCATAAAACGATACATACACAAATTTCTGGCTCGCAAACAACGTCAAGGCGTACGAGAGACCACGGTTTCGAGAGCAGAAAACAAATACAGACCGTAATCGTCACCAATCTATGATATCTGATGATTGCCGGAATACGACAAGTCTTTCCATGAATAAGAGGCACTATTTACACTCCTCGTTAAAATCTTGACAGGCGTCTGCATTCTGTGCTAACGTAACTTAAAGGCAAACTTTACGTGGCACTTCAAACACCTTGATGAACCATTATTAGTACCTGTAAACATATGTACAGTTGACATTATTTTAAATCTTACTTGGGTACAATAACCATGTGATCCTATCAAAGAGCAACTGACATCATCCATATCTGATTTGACTCTACAATAAATAAGTTGTATATCGCAGAATAATTTGCGTTCGCATCGCTACCATAACCATCACCATTTTCATAATCACCTTCACGATAGTCATCATAAAAATAACAAAAATGACTGAAATCATGACTATTAGCACGACCGCTATTGCTACCATGAATACTATCATTATTACGATCATCATCGTCGTCGTTGGTGTCATCATCGTCTTCTTTTGCTTTCTAGTTCTTGATCGTCATCAGTATCGTCAGTATCATCTTGGCCATCAATGTTGTGCCATCATTCACGACTATACTACAACAACGATCATTTCTATCATCACTGCAGCGGTAAAACCAGCCCAGAAAGGATTGCATCATTCAAGAGGCAGCTCGGGTACGTGACCACCATACAAAAAATGACTCGAGAAAGTCTTCAGCTCACTCTGCCGAAATCAAACTGCTAAACTACAGATAGGCCAAAGGTGTTGGACACCCTATTCCAATTATATGCTCGATAGGTACGCTATAAATGGACTGAAACTTGAAATAGTCTAGGTACAACACAAAATACTCTGTATCCTTTCCCACATACAAAGAGGCATTTCCAATACAAATATACGACAAAAGCGACAAAACAAACAAAAGAAATAAAGGAATTCGAATAATTGATACCTTTTAAGTCCTCTAGACAAAACAGCCGAATATAAGAGGAGGACGCAACCAGGCGATGACTCATCCTGAAACTGAGAGTGCACAGGCTAACATTAACAGGGAACTTCTGCATTGTAGAGGGACTTTCAATCGACGTTCACATCGACTGCCAAAATTTCTGTTATTATTTATTTTTCACGAAGTTCAAACAATTATCGGACAAAAATCACAAAGTGGGAAAAATGAACAAATAAACGATAACGCATTATCTCCATTAAGATAATCTTTCCAACTCAACTTCAACACGTAACCTTGAACTGCAGATGGATGCTCTCCTTCTAATTCTATTTCCTCTGCCTTAATTATCCCGGCTATGTCAAACCTTTGCATAAGGCTTGGTCAATGTTTATAAAGTGCAGACCAATCAACAATTGAGCAAGCAATGGTTTCATTAAATTGAGCTGTAGTTCGACAATGATTGAGTAGATGCTGATCCTATGTCGAATTTTCAGCCTTACTTCTACCACATATCAATCACAGAACTTACAATTAAGAAACAACTTGGCGGGACCCTTAACAGTCAAGTTCAACGACTGAAATTCGTTTGTGAAATTTGCAGATTCAAATATGGGGAAAAAATTTGTTTTAATGATAATTGGTACCTTTGGGGTTTTTTGTCCATTTAAGACATCGTAAACGAGGAGTGCTTCTTATTTTTCGCCTAACCAAGTTCCTTACGACGTGTACTGACATCAAGAAACACCACAGTCACAAAATCTTTAATTATAACATTTCCACTACTCCAGTAATTTTTACATGAACGTTAAACCTCTTTGTCAAGGTCCATGATTCCTATGTAAAAGAGATGAATTGGCAGCCATTTTTCTGTTTTCGTTATCGCGAATGTTCCAGTAATATGCTTTTGTACGTCCCTTTTTCGACAATTGGTACACGTTGAATACCATGCCATTCCAGCAAAGTCTTATTGTTCCCATAGTATCTTAATTTTACCTCTGTAAGAAGATCAGGAGTTACTGGTAGCTTAGCAGTTGTACCCTCGCGTAGGCCTTCCTGAAATATCTTTGGCACAATGTGAACAACAGCCGCAGTCACTACTCCTCCTTTCAAACGAATTTCTTCAAAGATTTCAATGTCTTTGCCATCAACTCTTCTGGCAGAAGACCCTTATCTCTTTTCCTATTTTTCGATGCAGATGGCTCATGAAAGGTTTGCTCGGTTTCAATTTCTACATTATAAATTGAAAAACAGTTGATTTTTTAAGCCAGGGTATTTACTGTTTCAGAAACACCACGTTGTAGTCCATTCTTACCTATTTTTAACTTTTTCTTTGCTATCCAAATGCGGTAATTGCCACATGGCACTGAAATCTTTTTTGTTACTGAGTTTTTACGACTTTTCATCGCTTCACTACACACTCTCTTACTGTCTAATAGTGTCCAAGTTGTTGCTCTCTTTGCCCATCTATTAGCCTTCATTCCTATTACATGGCCAGCTCATTCAGATTTAAGATTTTTTACTTTCTTTCCACTAACCTGCAACTTTGTTCATAATAGTAATTGAAAACGGCAGTTCTCATTAAGACTGAGAGATTTAGTGGGCAGCAATTACATTTTCCGTAGAATCCATTGAAAAGGAGAAAATAGACAATGACGAGGACGACAAGTTCTACACCTGCATAATGCTATTCGACGATTAAGTTTAAGATATTGTTTGCGTATGGTGAAGTGATCAATGATATAGCCTTCATGTGGTGAAGCGATGATATTGTATTTGGTCAGCTATATGGATCGTGTTTTTCATGTTTCACGATTATTTTAACTTTAAAATGGTAGAAATTCACATATAGCATCAAAATTTTCACATACCACAATATTCATCAATTATATGGACGTTATTTGACACGTTTTGTTCGAAAATTTACATCGACCGAAAATTTTGGCAGATGACGCAACACAATTTTCTTTATGGTAAATTCGCAAACAGCTTGTATTTGATCATAAGCGACGTGTACATACGAAAGACACCCTCATAATAGTAAGCCCATGTCATTACGTTCAATGATAAACGCACACTCACTTAAACCGGAAATGGGCAAACGTGAGTTCGGCCTTAATTATCAGGTGTTCGAAATTTTTCGTCGGTAACTAAGGTCGCCTTAAAAACTTTAATATCAATTTATATGCAAACATTAATGAATAATAGAAGAATAATCTTGCTGATAATTTCATAAAAATTACCACAAAAGTTTTTAAGCGGGCCTTAGTTACCGACAGTAAAATTTCGAACACCTGATATTCAAGGCCGCACTCGCGATTGACAATTTCTGGTTTAAACGTATTGTAATGACAACTGGTCAGATCACCCGGATATTTCCTACTTTTAAAACCTTGTCACGATAATAATTCTAACAAGGCTAACAACTAAGGGTTTTATCATATGAGCCCGGCTGATCGGGAAAAAATTTGCTCGCTATCACATGAAATTTTCCCAGCCCGGTTGGGCGGGGTGGAGAAAATCACGTGATACTTATTTACATTCTTTCACATTCGAAAGATTTTCAGCCCGCCTTGCTGGGCTGGAGCTATCACATTGAAAAAATTCAGCCCGTTTAATCGGGATCCCAGTTGGCAAGTGAGATTTCCTTTGGCCGGCGGCTGTCATGTGATAGCGAGTTGTGTTTTGTGATAGTCTATCAATAAAAGCGGAATCTCGGCAAATCGGGCCAACCCAGTAAAGCGGACTGAAATTTCTCATGTGATAGGCCCTATGTTTAATTTTAACGAACTTGAGCCGTTATATCAATATGTTACGTAAGTTTTAGATCCCTGCTACTACTGTTGTGTTAGAGAAGAGAAGGAATAAATAAAATCAATCTAACACTTATATGATACAACTTTCAAGAGCTCAATCAGGAGCACTAAATTTAAAACTAAAACCGTTTATTTCCAAAACAAATATTCAAATCAATTGCTAATGTTTTGATCTTTCAGATCTTTCCAGCAATGATTATCATTTATCAGCGTTGGGTGTTGGTTTTCATCATTCTTGTAAGACGTCAAACAAAGCATGTTAGCAGCAGTTTACTGATAAAACTAAACTGTATACCTTTTTATAATGTTCATTATACAATTCAAAACAATTGCTACAATTTTCCTCAGATTACTTACTAGATTGATGTTTTGAGCAATGAAAGCCACCAAATTTGATCTTTCTAAAAACGTGTTTAAAGTTAGCTGTGGAAACAAAATATGGGATAAAGTACGATAAGTAATACAAGACACGTATTCGGTCGGTGTAGCTTAGATAGAAATTCACACCAGGCCACAGCAAGTTAAAGTATAATGAACAGAATTAAAAGTGCACTAATTGACCATTTTACGTTCGCAAAGTTAGTAGTCAAGATGCTCTTGTGGACGATCACAACAATTTAAGTTTTGTTAATCAAAGGGTACGCTATCTACGTCTAAATTGATATGGGAAAGTAAAGCAAGACATTCAAAGAATCTAAATGAAAAGTTGTAAAATCCAAGAAGTCTTAAAGGTAATTAATGTGTAATTAACGTATCTTCTATAACATAATCATGTACGGTACAAATTACAAACTTATTGTAAGCCATACCTACGCACCTTAAACGATAAAATATTCGTTACCTCGTTACACAGTTGAATACACAACAGAACATAATATGGTCACATTGAAAAGGTCGTGCAGAGTCCTTGGCGAACCCCGTTTATGAACATGTATTAAAATAAAAACGGATGACAATGATATGCAGGCCTCAAGGTCACAATGACTAAGCTACCCTAATTTTGATGCCGAAGCAGAGACCTATTAATGTAGTTGAGGCAAGTGTACAATGGTTGTACGAGGAAATGAGAACTCAAGAATGATAGAGGGCAGCTAACATGGTTCAGTTGCTTCGCGAGTGGAAAGCTGTAAGTGCACGTACAGGCTCATAACTGTGCCTGAGAAGACGAACGTGCTACCCGACCTGAAGGAAGTGGTAAAAGGCAAACCCTGTACTTTTCCACAGGGTAGGCGTCAACACTAACTGAAAGGAATATTACCTGACACAAGGGAGATATTAGTATGGAGTAAAGTTTTAACGAAAATAATCCGTACTCTGAAGGTATTCGGGCGTGCTAGTTAGAGCTACTGCTTACCGTTTCTGTGAGACCATCACATTTATACCGTCCACCACCGCTGAACTTTGTAGTTCTTGTGGGTCTGTATAAGGAACAATGGGGTACAACAGAACAATAGGTTTGATTATGGAATTTAGAAAATGTGAAGACCTTTTTTTTATAAAAATTCATAGATGTGGACTTACATAAAAGAAACCTAAACAATTCCCTAAGGATTTGATATTCTGTATAACTCTCCCACGAGAAAGTCTTAAAGATTCCGTTAAGTAATGGAACTGAAATCCTTTAAAGTCTTCAAATGCTGTAATTTTCTGGTACAACGAAACCTGCAAATAATTTAAAATCGTCCTGCTATAATGGCATTAAGTGCACACCAGAAAATCAGGATCTTTAAGAAAAATCTTTAAGAAATCAAGGTCTTTAAGAAACAGCCTTTACCTAGACGTAATATCATGTATATGTTAAGATAAGGCAGGAAATACTGGGTTTAAATCAAAACAAGTCAGTTGTGTCACAATAAATGTTAAGCAACACCAGCTAGGTTTTCTATATATACCCAGAACGTTTTAAAACCAAAAATATTACTCACATCGAAATAGTAGCTGATTGACCCGTTCCAGCTTTCCACAAAACATCAGCTAGGACATTGGCTAGTGTAAATGTAATTTCTTCGGATGTTGGTTCGGGTGGTCTTTGGTAAATAAGAGAACAAAAAATATACCCACAGCATATAACAAAACCAATAACGTCGGAAGTAACATGGTTACAGTAAGAGTCACACCAAAGAGTGATAGTATGAACT
This sequence comes from Chironex yamaguchii, assembly GCA_024741275.1. NCBI lineage: Eukaryota > Metazoa > Cnidaria > Cubozoa > Chirodropida > Chirodropidae > Chironex > Chironex yamaguchii. The sequence goes on from JANTCA010009446.1 coordinate 16,365, forward strand.
TGCACAAACATAAAGCTAGCTAATTGCCGTTCATCCCCTGACTTCCAGTAAATAAAAGCATTTTTCAGAAAAAACAATACCACACCAAACCTATCAGAAGACCGAATTACTATTGCCTCTGAAACAACTGCACAATACACCTGTGAAGTACACAAGAGACAGTTGCACTACTAGTACTTTCAAGCATAAAGCTTGATATAGAGGTTGTACCACTGCACATTTAGGGTATCGGTTATCGAAAATCTTGCAAAGATTTTGACTGCTACACTGCATAGAAGGCATTAATCAGTCAAGAACGTTGATAGGTCCTGTAAGTTCAAACAGAATGTTCATACGCTCATATAGGGCGTTCTTGTGTAATGAACAGAAGTAAAGTTGTGATTGCGACCACTGGAACTCCGAACCAGGTCTCCCGACTGCAAATCTGATGCCTTTTCCCACTGAGCCATTAGGCATTCAACCCCTATGGCATTCATAACTTTACTTCTGTACTGTACGTTCATGGCTAATAAATATCTTTTTGCTAAGGCATAGCACTTCACTCGGTATTGCCGGAACGCAAATGGGAAGCTTGACATTTACTGCCACAGTTATCAATGAATAGAAATTTGTAGTCGGCAAAGAACATACCTTCGTAACTTTCGTTTATCTTCCCGCTCAAACAATAGAAATTTGAGGAAGATCGCCTGGATAGCTGCCAAAACTCCACACGGGCCTCCCTTTAGACAATTATACATCAATACAGTGATAAATTTAAGTCTTGAAACGATAACTAAATAAATACGCTACTCCTAAATAAATAATGACAAGGCAACTTAAATATTCGGTGCTTTTCTCTCATTTTGGTGATATATTCTAGCTAGACAATAATGGTGGGATAGTTCACTTAAATTTGTTAGTGCAGAGTAAATAACAAGAAAATTTCAAAAGGATTCTTTCACCGAAAATAAGTGATTAGGAGCAAGTCTTACGACGGCCAGATCACGTCGATACTGATCATTTAGTTTGTCAGTTTATTTGCCATTGGAGTTGATGAACAAATTCTATCCATGCACAAATCTGTTTACTTTGTTAGAAAAGCAACTACATTAAAAATTCTCGGCAATGTAATTGCTTCAATTTTCTTGCTACACTTCTTACAGAGGGACAAAACAAGAACTAAAAGGACAAACGAGGTGTATCAGAGACTGTTTTAAGTACAATGGCATGATTTTACAAAGAATCAAACTAGGGTCTCCTGACAGAAAAATAGTTACTATATGTAGAGAGTAACTTATACGACTTCACTTATTATCATACCGTACATACTCCAGTTTCATAACGTACAAATCTTTTTCTAGATATCAATTAAGTTTATTTTGTTTTTGCGCCACCTTAAACATTATATTTTAACTGTGAGTCTATGTGTCTGTTTGCTTAAACTTTAGGCTTTGCGACAGGTTGTGTTTACGTCAGAATTACATGAATGCCCTTCTTATACTATTTAAGGATATTCGCATAATAAACAAACGGCGATAAGGACATCAGAAGATGAGCGAATAACCTTTTTTGACAAATCAGTTTACTCAGTATATGACTGATTTGCCCACGTTAGTACAGTCAGCACTCAAAAGATCTTTTAAGACAGAACACTAAATACATGTTAATTGCTCACCAAATATTAAAGAGTACCAAAGTCCACACCTTCCTCAAATCAATATAACATCGCTGCAAGTATTGAAGAAAGGAAGTTTGGATGAAACAAGATATACGCCAAGCACAAGGCAACATGAATAACCTCCTGCACAGAGAACGTTTTGCAGACTAAATAAATCTAAATGAAATAAAATCTAAATAAAAGAATATAATCAAAGAAGCACAAGATATACTTATATAAAAACGTACATAAAATAAAATTGTACCTTTAACTGAACAATGCCATATCCAAGATTAGGAAGATCGCAAAAAGATAAGCTTTGATTAAGCCATTCTGCTTTCAGAGTGGCCATTGCTGAACCAAATATAACAGACTTCAGTTCCTACAAAATTAAAATATTTTAACAACTACAACCATTAGTGCATTATGATATTTTCAAATTGAGGTTAATTTCAACAAAAGAGTTTGCTCTGGTAAAAAACATTGTTTTAGGTCAGTTTAAGTCCAGGAAAAGAAGATATAACCTTTAAACCTTACCAGCAACCACAAAAGTGAACACTAATAAAGATAAAATGCATATCCTGCAATGATAACCACTAAAATCAATTCGTTTCGGTAACTTCTCAACTCGTGGCGTCTCAGACTATACAATTAAAATACTTTAATATTTGCAACAACCACAGCTGGCCCAAAATGTGAATTACTGTCTTTAAAGCTCGATTATGACTTAGGAAAGTATTTTTCCTAAATGAGCTATAAGCGAGTCTTACCATTGCAATATCCAACGTGATGGGTTTACTATCACTATAAAGATTTTTGAACTTCCTACTGCTATGTTGACCTGAACAAAAATGTGAACAATAATAATATTATTACAAGACACAAAAATGTACTATGACGAAATGGAAAATCAGTATGTAGACTCAAATATAACAAAAGAAAGGCAAGAGAAAAAACTGAATGGACACATTATCCTTTGAATATGTATATAGACATGAAATAACAGTGACACTAGGGCTGCCATATTAAAATCACATACTTGTTTTAATCATAGCATCCTCAAAAGAAAGAAAAACGGGGTCTGTAGCTTTGATATTTCAAGTTGCTGACATATTAGACCACTTACCTAACGAAACACCACTTAACTCTTCTTCAATATCATCTTCAATATCATCAAATACCATTTCACCATTCTAAATCATTGAGTGAGCAAAAAATGTCCTATAGACTTTTTGGAAAAACACTGACTACATACAGAGACAGTCTTTATCCAATTTAGTGCAACCAAATCACACTTTAATATTCAGTATGAAATAAATCAGTTGAAACAAATCCATATCAAAAATTAGTACTGTTGGATTTTAAAGCTAATATAAGAATCTACAACAGTGTATTTTTTGCCTTCTAAAAATGTTCAAAATGGGACCTGTACTTTGGTTTTCTGTCTATATAAAGGTGGTGAAGGTACAATGTCTCTGACAACTACAACATTATAAGGAGGATACTACCTCAGTCAGATAAGGCTATTAATCTTCAAGTGCATTTCAATAAGGCAGGGTCACTTGGTCCTGAGGCCATTTGAAGCTGGAAGTGCTGACTACATGGTTCCTGATCATTACTATTTTACCTCTAAAATGTGGTTAAAAATTGAGTAGACATGGTAGCTTCAAAGACAATACTATCTGTATACAATGTGATCAGCATGATGTATGATCTGTAGGGCAAAAATATGCCTCTTCAAGTGCTTGTGCAAACGAAAAAGCAACACTCAAACCACAACAAACTAATCTTACACTGTAGCATAATATTCAAAATGTTTTCAACAGAATTAAAAAATCATAAACATGATTTCTCAAATAGTGAGTCTTACCTTTCTTCTTGAATTCAGTTCAAAACTACAAAACAAGACAAAAGAATGAAATTCAAAGACCAGAGAAGAAATCTCTCGCACAAAACCTTGACCTACAAATGTTACTTGCAGAATTGGCAAGCTTATATCTTGTTATTGAACATACTGCACCTGCAAAACATGGGATTAATTGTGATAAACTGTACATTATGGGAGTGCATCTTAAAACCAATTATCTCCAATGCAAATTGTAAGTGGTCATTCAAAATATTCTCATTAAATTCAGAAAATACTTTAGGATATGGAAAACCCCATGCTTTTGCCATATATGTAGACACAAGCAAACATATTTTGTCATTTAGTACCTTTTCTTAGCTTGTTTTTGTGAAAGTGTATCATCTGAGACTTTTTGTCTTTCTCTCTGAGGTGTCTGTAAAGGACAAATGAAAAAGTTTATGAGACAATTACTTAAATTAATGATTACTTAGAATGTGGCATTTTTTTACATATATATAACCTTCAGAGAAGTTAACACTACAAATCCTCTGGCATTACCATTCAAACACAATTACGAACCAGAACTAGGTAATACTGTCTACAATACTGAATACATTAGACTTTTATATCTCAGCAATAAAGGTCTTTAACCCGGGTTTTGTAATACTCAAATATAAAGTTAGAGAATTACTCACCTTTTCTTGGTTGATTGTTTTTGCCTGGAAATTTAACTCTTCCCTCTTTGGATCAACAACATGATGCCCAGACATTTCCACAAAATTCAAATCAATTGACTTTTTTTTACCTTTAGGTGATTGTTTCTTGTCAACTGTGCTAATAATTGGACTGGATAAATGTTTTTTGTGTTTTGATAGATGCCACCCACTTGACTCATCAGTTTGTTTTATGCTTGTACTATGGTGTCCAGAGGGCATAGACTCAAGCTTATCCCTTCTCTCTGTTGAATTCCTGTAACCATTACTGTTTCCAACATGCTCTAATTTCCCTGCATCTGCTTGCTCAATATTGTTTGTGATCTTTGCTTTAGAATCATTTGAACACCTTTTACCATCTCCAACACTAGGGATGTCAATACTTGATGTGAAATCACTTGAAGAAGATTTGGTACCCCCTACATCTTGCAAACTTGAGCTTCTTTTCAATCGTTGCTGAGAACTGCAGAATTTAGCAAAAAAGAGAAACCTTAGCATAATACTATAATGGTGAAGGAAAACCAGGTATTTATTATCTTATGACTAAAATTATTTTAGGCACGAGATACATAAGTCATTAATGATACAGTTTCATTTGACAAATAGGCACACATGCAAATTGATGCACAAGTACTTTTTATCATACATGCAAAGTGTTACTTTGCCCAAGTAAAGTGATGCTTCAATGTCCTTCAATATACCAAGAATGATTGTTATAATTGATATCAAAGTTAATAAAGAAAATGAACAGAGAAAACAAGAGATTTGTCCTTTTGATGTTGATAATTTGGATAAATTAGACACTGATGAGTTAGAGTTTAGCAACAAAGAAACTGCTGACCAGTTGCTTATGAACAGGAATTTCATAAACACATAATTTCATAATTTCATTGACACATAAACATATCAACAATGATATTCATTTTATTGATAGTGTGATTATCAATAAAGGGAGATTCAAATACTTATTTTTGCATCACTTTTTAATTGCTATCTTATTACCTTGAATAACTAGATGTGCCGATCACACAGGCAAATGAATTTCCCTGTGTGAATTGCCACACAGGTGTGGCTTTCTTCTTGAAAAGTATTGATGCACAGTAAGATTTTATTATTACACTTATGAATGTTGTCATCAGATTTGGTATTGTGTAAAATGATAATGAAGTGATAGGTGTTATTTTGAAATACACCTATGCATGTAAAAAGTCTTGATTCAACAGATGAAACGAGGGAGAGAAGCAAAAGTAGAAAACAAACAACATGCTTATGCCAATTCTAAGTGAGTTTCCTTTCACCTGACACATACTTGAATGATGTCCAAACTGTACTTGAATCAGATGTCTTTGAAACCTGTTCAGGCTTAGCAGCAGCCCGCTCAAGCATAAACAATACAAGTACTTCAACCATAGTTCGGAATGGATCTAGTTGTGCCTTAGAAAGAGAAAAATAATTGGTAAAGAATTTGAGTAGAAGGAAAACATTCAGCTATACAAAAAAGGTAGAGTATACTTAAGGGCAGGATATGTGAAATAACTGAAAGGGATAAAAACCAAGAATGCATATGCTACTCTGCAAACCATTTAATTCCAACTATTATATAAATCAAAACGTAGTGAGATTTCAAGTTAATGTCTGCTATGGCAAAGAATATTAATGCTTGTAAAAACAATAATTTGTGGAGAGTAATTTCTCATGTTAGTGCAAATCTAGCTTAACTGGAGACAGTGACACATGATCTGGCAACAAAGAATATTCTGATAACAATAGCAATAGAAACAGTAAATAGGGCAATACCAGACTCTTTTGTGCAAAACTCATGTGACAATAAATGGATGAGAAGCATTTCTGCTAACTTAAAGAAACAGTAATATGTGTAACAAATAACACTAGCACTGAGGTCAGAGTCTCTACTATTTTACAAGGATGAACCAGTTGTTTAGGATTTGGACTTCAGAATCCCAGCAACATATACAAGATGTCAATTGTAGTTGTTATGAAATGGGATAATTTACTTCACTTGTGCATTAAAATAAATGACCTGAATTAATGTTATGCATGTTAAATTCTCATATCATACTATTCACAATTAGTTCTTTCTTCTGTACTCACATAGCAAAGTTTGGTTATATCTTTGTCTTATTATCTAATTCAATGATAAGTTGAATGCTATTGTGCTAAAACATTGAATATGTTTACTTCATAGCAAAAGTTATGGGCACAACAGTCATACCTTATTTTTCCTCATAAGCCTTTCAATATGCATTTCCTTTGCTAATATAAGTCTATTATTGATGCTGAAAGTCAAACAGAATTATTTGTACATAAAAGATGCTAGATCATTGTAGCAAGACCCCTTTGTTAAATAAATTCCTCAAAAACTGTATTTCAAAAGTTGACACAATTTAATAAAAGCACAATTTATTTGCTAATTAATGTAAATTGAAATAATTTTAACTTTAAACAAGGTACTTAATCTACAACTAAAATTGGTTTTTTCCTTCACTTAACTCCTTCTCTCTTGGCAAAAAAAGGAAGGTTGAGAAAACGAGATAAAAAAGTGCCCCTTGAGTATGGCAGCAATAATTACAATTATTATACTCTTTCAACTCACCTGTCCTCAGTTCTTGGGAATTCAGAGTCCAGCATTTTCAATGTCTGTCTAAAACCCTATTGTTGAAGGAAAACGGGAAAAATGATTACAAATAAATTTTCAATACAATCTCTACCATGTTTATCTGGAATTGGATAAAGTTTTGTCTTCCTGAGAATAAAACCATTGATCACATCTATATACATGACCTTGACTACAGGTCTTCTTTAATTGCTCTGGATAGAGAAATGTCACTGTTCCTGGTACTATACACAGCTTAGCACAAATGTCCTTAAGGTGGCATTACCCAGATTGTTTGTTCTTGTAATTATCTTTCTGTCTGTTAGTGAATATGTTAGTGACAGATATTTTTCTCTACTTACATGACAACAATTTTGCATGGTTTCTACAAGTTCAAAATGTGTGCTTACAATGTGGTCTAGTGCAGACGTTAAGCCATCAAGATCCACCACTGATGGTATAAACTAGGGTGACCCAACAGCATAAAAAGCATGCTGATAATCAGTAAACCCGGGTTTAAAAAAGTGAGCAATAACCTTGCTTTTGTTTGTTATGAGAGACCAAATTGTCTAGCCATATTGAAACCCTTTCTGTATTTTAGCCCTGCTTTGCATATCTTTATGCTAACTGACAATGAGTGCTGACAAGGCTAATTCTTGGCATTTTACATTTTGGAAGAAATGGTATATAATACAAAAAGTACCTTTCTACTAAGATATTCCCTGACCAAAGACACTGAAATGGATTCAATCTTATCTCTCCTCATTTTTGTGGCCTGTATTAGGCCAGAATCCATGGATACTTGAGAGACAAAGAAATCTTTTAACTGGATTCAATCTATCAAGAAAAAGAGAAAGGCATTTACAGATAGATATCGCTAACATAAACACTGCCTTAATCATTTAGCAGTTCATGCAAGAAAGATGATACTCACTTTATACAAATCTTCTTAGTTTTCAGTATAATTTTAATTAAAACCAGGGTTAGGTCCATTTTGAACATTTCTTGTCAGAACATGAACATCATTTAGGTAGACTGGTTTATCATGGCATCTATCTGAGCCACCAGAAGACCTGGATATAGCCATATAACTCTGGGTGTGAAAAAGCTTGTTTACAACAACAGGAATGGAAAAACATTGAATTGCTTGTTGTACTGGGTTCACATAGCATGTGCTTGTGAGAGCCATCATCATCAAAGCAGATACAACAGTAGTGAACTGAAAAGAATATTGCATCTAGGGTGTAGAACTGTTAATTTCAAGACCTAAAGAGACATTAACTTTTGTCATGGTCATGTGAAGTGGTTTATTGTTGTCAAAACCAGTTGCCAATTGCAGGCCTATCGTTCTGCTATGAACTACGCGTTTGCAGCATACCAAATCCATGGCACCTGACTATGGTATTTTGCAATCTTTACTTGGTTTACTCTCACGGCAGGTCATAAGATTAACTCCTTTCATCGACAACCATGTTGATATGTTGATCTTTTATATATAGAGCCGTGATAGCTATACCAAACAATGCCACAAATCTGACATTCCTAGAGCGACTTAATAATTTGTACTAGACCAAATTAACGGAACTGCCAGCTACCTCAAACTGAGACTACAGGAATGGTCAAATCTAGACATAAAAATATTTGATGCTTTCTACACCCGTATAGCACCATAAGGCATTTACATAGATCTTTGGAAGTAATACTATAGTATTAGTCTTGTTTAAAGGAGGCTTGTCTTTCCTACGTACCGGATCTTTTATCTTGCGATGCGTACCCTGCTTTTAAACATAACGGCGTATTATTCGATTTTAATCCATGTGTCTGATGTGTTTGCAGTTTATGGAATATTTAGGCCAGCTTAAGGGTAAATAAGTCTTTCGTTACAGCAAAATGCCATCAATCAGTTGAAATATAACATTATTTGCCGCGGCTGTTGTTATTTATTGTGCCCAGTCCCTTGAAGCTGTCGCCATGGAAAGATATGAACAACAGGACTGCTTTAGTCTTGGGAGCGACCCCTTCTTAAAAGAGGAGAAGGAGCTGGCTAAGTTGGCCAAGACGCTAAAAGATAGAAACAAAGCATAGTAGATGACTAGATAGTCCAACCTCACTAACGAAAAAAGGTTGGGAAAAGATATTTTGGCTGCCAAGTACAAGCAAACGAGTTGTAACATAGGGGCAGAAAACCATGACAAATTGTCTCAACGACTAAGAATACAATGATGTTCTTTATGATGCGATTGTTGATACTGACACGATAAAACATGACTAATTTTAACAAAGTTATCATCTCAAATCTCAAATTAAAATTTTTCTACAATTTCCTTCAATGCCAATGTATTACATTCACTTTAAAGTATAATACAATACAATCAGGAGCATCATTTCATGTTATAAGTTGGGGGTGACGGGCAAATTAGCCCTGCAAACCACGAAAAAGAGAAAAACGCACTAGCGCTTTACAAGTAGGCCGGAATGTACCATCATCAAATATTTACAATGATAAATGAACAAAACAACTACAAATTACTAACTGTACCAAACAAAACAAGAAAACTACTTGCTGCTACACAATAAATTTTGTTCAATGTGACATCCGTTAGCAAGAAAAATTGCCCTGCAAAGAGAGGCTATTTTATAGTTAGAGGTGAAACACCCTAATACCCATCAAGTGACACCCCTGAATTTGATATACCATATGGTATATGAAACAATGATAGAGTAACAAGCGTCTATGAGTAGGGTGTTTGGAGTAGACTGTCACGTACACCAAGTGGTAAACGAGTTCTTTAGAGTCTGTAGGGACTATAAAAATTACTTAACTTGATTACCTTTAACCAAATAAACTTGCATATGAAAGTTAAAGTAGGATTGCTAGTTATTCTTCTGTTTTGTCTAAGAAACTATCAAGGTAAGATGTGGTATATATAGCGGACTGATCACTAGCTTACGAACGGGGACTTCAAGAAACTAATGTCTAAGGTTCATGCCTGTACTCAACACCCAGGCTTGTCGTTAGGAATCAATAAGTATCGTCGGCTTGTAAGGAATGGTCGAGGTTGCTGTACTTGGATTGACCACAGCCCTCCCCCGTATCCTGTGACATGCCTAAGAGAATTTCGTAAGTTACGAAGTTAGCAAATAATTCTGTCAATCAACTAATCTAGGGTAAATTGGTAAACTGGCAGACGCATAGAGTAAAAGATACGCGTTAACTGTTTTTTACACTTCAAAACTTTTATGGATTACCAGTAAACCATTTATCTTTGTAATTACAATATTTTTAGTATTTCTGTATGTCTTTGTTGGGTTGATTCGCGTATATTGCTGGTTTTGAAGCAATGTGTTCAAAATGCTACACAACGAACTTCAGTTTGTTCACGGAAGAACTATCAGTGACCTACAGTGCACAATTTCACAGAGAATTTACACACAGTGATGATGAAGTAGCAGATGCAATGCAGATAAAAAGGGATGGGGTGGGGGAAGGAGAATTCTAATTCTTTTCTCTATTAACAGTCATGTATGCGCTGGCAAAATTGGGTCCCAAAGCACGTTTATCCTGTTCTGCTAAACATCCTAGAGGTAAAATTAGGAACAAGTACTCGTAATTATTTACATAATCCGAGAGCATAAAAGCTATCCTTTGCAGATTTGTATTGTTAAGCGCGTTTGTATCACGATTGTATTGTTGAATGTCATCTTTTACGAGGGTTTATATGGGTCCATAGTTACTTTTATAAGCATCTTTTCATTAAATTTTAGCTGCACGAATATGTGTAAAAACAATTCAAGAAATGCTACTCAGTACATTTAAAGCATAATCAATCAAAATAGCTTATAATATGATATAAAATGGTACAAATACACCTTGGACATATATTTGATCAGCTGTTTTATGCAGGAGAACAATGATAGACAGTATGGGATGATCAATAAAGGGTAACATGAATATATGGTAAGTACGTTGGTATCAATAGAATAATCAAAACAACGTGAATAGAACATTCTGTATAACTTTGTGCCTAATATAAGGCTTTCCAAATAACTTTGTGGATCTGTTCTCAGCCTAAAATGTGTAGCCGTTCACACTCGCCTGTTACTTTCCAAGGAGTTATCATCAGTTTTGTAACCAAAGGCATTCATTGTCGCTTCATTTTTCAACAGGCTTAATAAAAGCGTTGCTTACCTCCAACGTATATCAAATGTGACAACTCATGATTCGTTAATTGGTAGTGGTGAATATTCATACATGCATAACAAATCCAAGGGTTTTCAGATTTTTATATTTCTTTATTTCACATCTAGGATTGAGATAGACAGAGGTAAGTGCATCTAACCGAAATATTAAGCTGTATAGTTTCATACAATGTATAATTCGTATTTTACAAGTCTCCAGTCAATTATATGCCAGCAGTTTACAGCTATAAACTAACATTATTTGCTTAGCACAGCTCGCCTGTAAAATGTCTCGAAGATCTTTTCTGTTTTTTTGTAATTCACAAACAATCTTTCCTTAAACAGTTGTGATTGACAACAATTTTCTTGTGAAACTAATGAAGAAGTAAGTCTATCTATCTAATGTAGCGTGACCCAGTCTGGGCATTTGCTGTCGGATGTCGCCACGTCTTTCTATTCTCTGCCTTTCTTATAAAGAAGCAAGTAGAAGTGGTTTTATTACATGCATAGGACAAATTTAAATGTACTTATTGATCTGCCCATTAAACTAGTTTGCTTGGTTTTCAATTTTTTTAAGTAAATATGTCTATGATTAAGCCAAACAGAACTTCTTTCTTTGCTTTACGTCTGAAGAAGTATGTGTTTTAATTGTGACAGAAACTCATCGGATAGAATATTATGTTTTCCTTTATTATTTGCATTTTAATAAAGTAATGTTAATAAGAAAGATCTAGTCCTAATGATTGCTCTTGAATTCCTTGCAGAACGAAGATGTTACGATGGCGGTGCTGATTTTAATATTTTTTTCCGCCTTCGTCAATGCAATCGAATCGTTCAGACATCCACTGTTTTATTGTAAGTACTTTGTTAAAATTTTGTCATTTTATACTTAGGTGATATCTTTACAAGCATTTCTGTGTCAAGAGATGAAATTCTCCAACTATTTTGTTAGAAATATTGATTTTGCTTGTAGTCTATATGGAAAGCAGTTTTAAGTGATCATCAAATCGTTAATTAGGTTTAAGTCAACTGCGAAAAATCAGAGAACAATATTTTCAAGCACCATGTACAATGATCATCAGTCTTAGCCGGCTATGAACGAAAATGTTTAGGATTTTACAAGTCGAAAGCTTTTCCTAATATACGTTTTGAAATATCCTTCTCTCATCGTGTGGCTAATGAATTTGGTGGTAAAGCAATTTATGACATCGACATATGGACCACGGTGGTGGCAGGAATCAAGATGTCCTAGCAAAAAGTGCCGTATAATTTTTGTTTGTTAAGTTTCTTTTATTAGCGTTGTCAACTATATTTCCGATAAAATATACTGTTAAAGTAATTGCTGTATTGCTGGGAGTTATATTTTTACTTTGTTTGTGGCGTTGAACTCTTATTCTATAACGTCTTGTTTTTTCAAATTGTGCTCTTTTTCTTCGGTAATCAGACATTGCTTTCGTAAGTTGCAGTTTGCGGAATAGATTTAAGAAACGACCAATCTGTTAATCTATGTCATGTCTTATGATTCGTGTCTGACAGATTTATTACATTTGTTTCGTATTGCTTCCAGTCCCCAATTTAGGCAGAGGTGCAAAACCAACAGCTTCAAGTACTGACGGGGTACATAATGCATCTCTGGCTGTAGATGACATTTACAAAACTTTCCCAAGAACGTTCTGTTACAGATCAAATATCGAAAACAGTCCTTGGTTGAGAATCGAACTAGAAACAAGCCTGCCCGTTTACGATGTTCTAGTATTGTCCAACAGTACCACGATATTACGACTTTCATCCATATACATAGGTAAAGTATACTCGAACAGGCTTTTGTATACTCTCACATTTTACTTAGGGTACATTTTTCAAATCTATTGGTGAGCAAGTTAACTTTTCGATACAGTTGTTCTAATCAGATACAACTTTACTTTAAACAGTTATACCTAAAACTATCAACATATATTTGCAAAGCAGGAATTGAACTTTTTGTTTCCTTATTTACGTCATTCTGCGTCCAATTTATTTCTTTATAATATAGGAACATTTACAAATATCATTATTTTGTCTTGATTCAAGGTGTCACTTTATGTTTAACAGACACCTTGCTTCTTTTCCATTTTATTATAAGACTACGACACTGATGCTAAAAAATCTGCGATTGGATTATCTTTCTACTTCACAACAGCTGTAAAGCTGAAAATTTGATTGCACTTTCAAGAAAAGTGTGATCGAATTTCATCCAGTATGTACGTGACAAATGGCAAAATGTACAGACTATTCAAGAAGATTCTTCTTATCGAGTACTTGGGAGTAAAGTACAGATCGTCATAATTACAAGCGTAGTTTTGCAATACTTGTTACAATATGTCTTTGATCTCCTCCACAAGGTCTTATTCTGAATGTTAAATCGACTTAACACTATGGAATTCAGACTCAAACGTGTTTATACAGCTGTCTGTGGAGCTTTTGTTTAATACTTTAATGCAAAATACTTTCAAAATAATATATTTTGAACCACTTGTTGACACGTTTGTTGACCAAAGATCTATTTTGCTGCATACATTTGCTGCATGGACTAATCTGATATCATTATCTTCTGCTACAGTGCAAACGTCTCAGTGTATTGATCAAGCTGTATTTAGTACTTATGGTACCGAGAAACAATTGGCAATATGCAAAAAACAGATATTTGTCCTATAGAACTACGTGACAAACATGCTCATTAAAATTTGCTTTCTGTCAAGCATACTGTCGTACGCTGTCGTTTAATTACATTGAAGTGTTACATTGATATCTTTTAAGGTCCTGTCTTCATGCTTACTCTTCGTTCTCCAATCTTCCCTATCTCCGTCTCTCCCTTTTTATTAATCCTCCTCAGCAAAAGGCATGTGTGACACAACAGATCACTGATCACAAACTCGGATTGGAATTAATCAGAGTGAAAGACGATATTCACAGTTGGTCTCTTTAATCACTGTTACGCAACTGTTTGTAATGCGAGAACTGTTTTCTGGAACAACTAAAAATCCCTGCAATACAGTCGGGATTTCAATGACTAAAGCTACCAAAAACAATTTTTCTCCTTCCTTAGGAAACTCTTCTGTTCAAAATGATTTACAACTACCACCTTTCCCTGGACTTAAAACTGTAATGCATAATATTCAGATAACATTTAAGGCTGTGACTCCTGCATGGGGAAAATACGTCACAATAACAGTTCAGGCCAACAATATAGCATTAGAAGTCTGCGAAGTTGCAATAAACATTCTTGCAGGTAAGCTATGCCAATTCTTACAAGTACACAGACAAGAAAGCTGAGTAATTGATGAATGAAGTTTTATAGTTGACAGGTAGCAATATTACTGCTCTGATACTTTTATAGGTTTGTAGTGAATATTCAGATCAGGAAATTAACATTATAAACGTTACAGAAAATGTCTGCATTTTAGTTTGTCAGAGGATCTGTCCAGAAAGGAGATGCCAGGGGCAACTTCTTTTAACAATAATCGAAAGTATATCGAACGCAACTAGTACACTGAGATATATCTATACAAACTATAAACGTTCACGAAGGGGTCTCAGTGTTTCCGACATGTTCTCAGATAGATTTATTCCAAGCTGCTCCATAGAGGAACCGCTGAAAAATTTCAGTATTTTGAGTCTAGAAAGAAGTTAAGTAAAGTCATAGTGATCACAGTTTGAAGCTATACACCCTTTGGCAAGTTAAATCTTTGATTGTATTAGCGTTTTATTCTGTTGAGCTTCGATTTTAGTCATTTATGGTATCAGTTCATTAATATATTTAAGAAACCGGTACCAATCTAACTATCAGCAAGATGATAGCTGGCTACAAGAGTATTGTTTTGTAAGTAGCCCACTTGCTGATTTTTCAGAATGGTTGTTTACGAAATTTACGAAACAAGTTAATCAAATGCTTCTTTTGCAAGGTGACATATCCTTAACTTCCAAAGTAACGCAAAGCTCCACAAATAGCATGGGTGGTCTTGTATCAGTCAGCAACGATGGTTTTTTGCTACCAGATGATATCACAGGTGAAAAACAAGCACAGATTTCTACATGCGTTGTTACGCAATCCAAGGATACTAAACCTTACTGGCAGCTTGAGATTAGCCAAAATATTGCTGTTGGAGATGTTTATGTTCTTAGCAGGGGAGACACAAGCGCTAAGTGGTTGAGATATTTTCGAGTAACAGTAGGTAAGTTGTTCCAGATTTTAAATGTATTAATAAATAAAAGATTAAATATACATGTCAGCAAAATCAATTTTAAAAGAGTAATTCTAAAATGAACCTTTACGCCATTCGTTTCCACTTTACTTGACTTTTGGTAAAAGAGAAAATGCTGCAAAGACCCTTGAGGCAATTAAACTCATGCAAGTCAGTATAGTCAAATTTTTAGTTCTCTATCTAGATTCTCACTTTTATTTAACTTATCATCACAACTACAATTTTTTCGTTTTGATAGTGAATTCAAAAGGCTCCCTTTTGTGCTCTGAAAACTCCTCGCCAGTACAACCAGGTCAGTTGCAAATCACGTCATGTCATGGAAAAGTAGGTAATAAGGTTGTCGTGGATAAAGGTTCCGTTCCTTCCTCGGATTACAGGGTTATCTCTGTCTGCGAGGTTCTTGTTTACAGGTGGACTAAAGGTAAGGAGCGGGCCGATCATGTTCGCCACTGTATTCGTCATCTATCATTCTGGTTAGACAACGTAACTCAGTAATGTAGCATTGTAGTAAAAATTTTCGCTTTTTTAGCTATAACGTTGCCAGAGAATAAAGGAAAGTGATAAAATCTTTGTTAGCTTCTGGTAATAAATCTCTCACTGAGAGTGCGTTTGGAGATACCACGTAACATTAAAAGATTCGTATTTCAAGCGCTATCTAAACGTCACAATTAAAATACTGTCGCAGTAAAGGTCAGATATTGCGACTGTCAAATGACGAAAAAAAATCATAAAGATCAATATTTCTTTTTCATTAGGTGGACTGTTCAGGAGACCACCAGTAAAGGTCATAGCTCTTGCATCAGATAGGATAGTACAATTAACGTGTGATCTGAAGAATGCCATCTATTCAAGGTCATCAATAACATTCAAGGTGACGTGGAGCATTCAGTCGGTGTTTTCCTTTATGGGAAAGTTATTCATGTACAAGATAACGACTGCGACTAATATAACAGTGACTTGCACTCTTTTACAAATGATGTCAGTTACGGAAATGTATTCCTTTCAACTGCATATTGTTAACGGTAAGTTGTCATGTACAAAGGACTGTAGTATGTACTGTGATATTAGCATAAGAATAAGTAGCAATAATGGTAGTAATAGCATCAGCAAAGGGAGCAGGAGTCAGCAGTGGTAGTAGACGTTATAGCAGTAGTGTAAATTCAAATTATTCCTTATGGTATTAAAATACAGGTAAAGTCGGATTGGCCACTTGAATATTTCACAAGGGAAAATAAGAATAACCTAAGATACACAATAATCATTACAATTACTTTACCTCAAATTTCGCCAGGTCATTTTTCGCCCATTCTTATTTCTTAAACAAAATACGTAGTTCTTATGGCAATGTTCACTAATTTCTTGTTGTAGTTCTTTGCATTACTGTCGAATCCTAAATCCTTTAACAGATTGATGAAATCTGTTGACGTAGTAGTAGTGGTAGTGTTAGCAATAGTTGTCGTAGTAATAGTTGTCGTAGTAATAGTTGTGGTAGTAATAGTTGTAGTATTAGTGGTAAAAGTAGGACGATATGTCCGTGCCTGACAGCCTTTTACTGTGTTTTCAAACAGGTTTCGCGAAGGACTAGTTATTGATGATATAGTTAGTCATCTTCTTTCTTCGGTTGACTTTACTTAAATATATGTTAGTAGTAGGAACAATGTTAAGGAACGAAAAAAGAAGTGGAGATCAGAGCGATTGTGAAGGTTAGTTACTTTGAATACTGACACTTGAAAGCTAATTTATTACGTTCTCTTACGGCAGATACTCTTCAACTATGCTCTGTTTTCCAATCGATTTCGAAAAGTGATCAAACTGGTATCGAACGTAACTGGTTTCAAGTTTATGGAGAGGGAGGCAAGTTGCAAGTGGTGAGCTTCTGTGTTGGAGACGTCTGATATTATTACTTCATCGTTATCCTGGTCCATTTAACTTATTGTAAATCTACACAATTTCATTATACTCTTTAAAACCATAGAATACAATTTGCTACTGCTGGACCATGGTTAACGCAATGGCATAACTACACAATACAAATGCCCTTAACGTGTTCCTCATGACTCAAATCCACTTCTATCACAAATTAGTCTTAGCTGCTTAAGACAGCACGTTTTTCCTCTCATGCTTTTGAGGTATTTTACACGAGCCTTTTATGTTTTCTGCTTTTCACCTGCAGACAGAGACAGAGTTTAAGAACTTATACTTGAGATATATTTCAGGAACAGATCATAATATACTAATGCTTAATAGTACTTCAAATTCATATATACACGATCCTCAAAATACTGTTCAATAACTAGGATAAGAAAACGATTTACCATATTCACTTGGCTTCGATAATAAAATGTTTCTATTACATAGAATTACTGAATATGAAGAGGCTCGCTGGATATAAGTAATAAGTCTTACATTTTGATAAACTCAAAACACGCCATTGACAACTTTAAGTTTGGTTCTATTGTGTACCCGTTATTTAACTGCCTATGCCCCTCTCGTCCCATGCAGATGATGTCCAAATGCCCAGAAAATATAGCGACGATAATAAATGCAACTGGTTGGCTAAATGGAATTCACCCGAAAATCTTAGATGGAGTAGTGACCCGAGATGTATGTTTTGCCTTCCTCGGAAATTGTTGCCATGCAAAGGTGTCCATAAGAATAAAGAACTGTGGAAACTTTTTTGTATATGAACTGGCAAATCTCTATGACACAGCACGGGGACTGAATAATCCTCAATACTGGTTTGAAGAAGAGCCAAGAGGTAAGTCAACTGTTTCACTAAACTGATGTAAATGTTAACTGAGGAATGAAGGTAGTTATAACATAAGGTATGTATCCTTCTTAGTTCAAAGTTATTAAACACACAGAAACTCAGAAAAGGAAAAAGGACGATTTGTTATGAGTTGATCTCAATATTAAAATCATTTTGAAAAACATCATCAGATATAACTGGGAAAGACAGAAAGATGGTTGAAAAGGGAGAAAATTGCAAAATACAAATTTTATTGGAACGATTAGCACAGTAAATTGTGTTTCAGCTATGAATCACTACAAGACAAAGCCTATCTTTCTTTAGCCAACTCAGCATAAAAATTGCTGACTGGATTCGTGTCTTGTACTGAAATAATCCAGTTTTAAAGTTGTTGTCGTCAATTGGCAATCTTTACCTTTTAAAGAAACATTATTGTTCATCTTTAACTTAATGCAATAACTATGTATACACTTTACTTACGTCTTTATTCATCACAAAATCGTCTTAGCGAAGGATTTTGCCGTTACATTGACATTAACCTTTCTGCATTTCTTACGTATAGCTTTTGACATGGAATCCGAATATTACATATCAATTGGTGGATACGGACAAGGGTTGGCCGGTAGCGTGGTAACATTCAAATCAAATGTCAGGACAGTCACAGAGTGCATTTTCTTATGCCGCGAAACGAAAGGTTGTAAGTCCCTCAATTATAACAAAAAGCAAGCAGCTTGTCAAGTTAGCTCAGAACAGAGAAATGATGATACAAATTCTTTAACACAAATGCAAGATTACGTCTACTACGAAAGAACGTCTACTTAATATAACCAAACAGACTGAAAGAGCATAATTTACACGTCCGTGTAGACTCCTCCAAAACTAAGCGAATACAGTGGAATCTCTCTAATGTGGACACTATTCGTTTAGAAAAAACGTGCCCTAAAGTATCCGTTTTATACAAGGTGGCTGTCAAATCGATTCTTAGGACGAAATAGGGAACAAGGAGGTGGTCGCGGGATTACATTATTGCATCAGAGTTTGCCCAGACGAAATCCGTGAAATGAAAAACAGCTAAATTTTCAAAACCGTAGTATGATCTAAGCCATAGGAAGTAAAAGAGTTCTATATTTCCACCTCTGATCCTAAATCTCCAGGCCCTTATGATGTTATTCAACACAGCCACAGAGTTGCCATCCAATGCGGCACATGCAACCTTCCTCCATCTTTGCAAGGGCTTCCATTATGTTAGAGCTGCAGTCACTCCTTGATTCAGCTGCTACCACCACTTTCCTGTCATACTGTCTTATGCCTCTGGCTCTGGTTAGGTTACCCGATCTAATGCGCATTCAATGCGAAAATGAGCCTTCAAAACAGCGGATGGACTGTTTCAGTAAAAAAGAAACGAGATCTTTCAGTTTTGAACACAAGCTTTTTATTGTGAACTGTACAATACAGCCTGTTGCCTATGTCCACTTTAGAGAGAGCTGTTTTAGAAAGGAAATTCACTCCTGCCTTAAAATAACTGTTCGCTTTTATGTTTAAACCGACAAACCATCCGTTAACTTACATACTGTCAGTTTTGTAGAGATTGCACTGTATAATCCACGAGTCAATGTCGTACAGACGAATTCTGATATAATGGAATATAAATTACACGTCAGTGGTCATGTAAACAACTACTTATCCGAAAGAGTATAATTTACGCGTAAATAACATGCAACTCCAGCTGTATATGAGAATTGCAACACATAGTGCACTTAAGTTTAAGCTGTCTGTTTCACAGTGACAATGGAAATGAACGGAATGTTTGGCAAAACACAGTTGATGTATAATGACTGTGTTTGATGCGTAATATCGACACCTTGCAATAAGTAGGGGTAATACAATGGCTGTCAGGTTGTAAAATGGTGTAGGATTTACGTCAATTTTCCTTCTCATGGTTAGGTCCCGCTTACACCCGCAAAATGGGGTCCATCCCAATCGGGATTTATCGAGGTTGGAATCGATCCCAAATTTATGCAGGTGTTTACACGGGATAATTTGCGTTTAAGGGCGATCTATTCCAAAAAGGATTGCAAACGAATTTTTCAAACACCTTGTTCACAGTACTTCCAACGGAACAATTCAGTAGCTTCGTTTCCCATCCGTGCTAATTTAAGATTAATCCTATATTTTTTGCGCTTTTACAAGCGACGGGATCGAACCCAAACTGGAACGCTCTCCGAAGCGAATCCAGATTAGCACGGATAGCTGATTGATCCCGAGCGTTCCAGCTTAATCGGAAAGCCGATTCTCACAAGCCCGGGATCTTTCCCACGCAAACGTGGTCTAAAGTACACATATAAGTTCACTCAACAGTAAAATTGTTGGTAATTTTGTATGTTTTCTTGACAAACGCTTAAAATTGCACTTAGAATAGACAAAATAAAAGTAATCATATCTATTCTTTCTGGTTATATTTACAAATATTTCAGAGGCAATGAAATAGGAGGGGAAACGATCTAGACTTAAATTCTCGTAGATCCATGCAGTTGAATACTTGACATAGCTATGGTAATAATTACAATAACATCTTGGAAGAACCAATGAACGTTACTTCTGAAGCAGCCTGTATGACACCAGTTTAGCTTATCTACTCTACACGTATATCTTTGATATGTTAATGGTGGACAGTGTGACACAATATAGTTAGAATTGTGCTTACAGTTTTAAAGAACTGCTGCGGATGTATTTCCAATGTATCCTTAAAGAACTGCTGCGGATGTATTTCTAATGTATCCTTAAAGAACTGCTGCGGGTGCGTTTCTAATGTATCCTTAAAGAACTGCTGCGGATGTATTTCCAATGTATCCTTAAAGAACTGCTGCGGATGTCTTTCTAATGTATCCTTAAAGAACTGCTGCGGATGTGCCACGTGGGAAAACTATAACGTTCCTGTCCGTCACTTTATATTGCATCTGTTTTGACTTCATGGGAACGGTAGGATCCCTATAAGCTTGTGTCCAGTCAATGCTTATCTGCAAAATTACGTCGAAGGAAATAAGCGTGAAACGATAAATATCAATAATAAATGGATGATACCTAATGCACAATACTCAAACAATCACATGTTCAGCTGCTGGTTACAATAAACCATTTCATGGTTACATTTATTGCTGCCACCGATTTCTCACCGTTGCTGAGCAAGTTAGTATTTCAAGAATACAAAATAATAGACAATGTGAAAAACGTGAATGAGTGATTGCAAAGTTAATGTGAACTTTCGAAACATTTAAGCGCACTCAACCTATATTAATGCATTTATCCATCATTCAACAGAGCAGCATAACCTAAGCTGCACCGAGAGTATTAAAAAAATTAGATTAAGTTAGTCTTCAGTGACTAAACAGTTAAATAAAAAATTGCCTGACATTCAGGTACACCCCCCCCCCCCCCCGAATTCTCAAACAAATACGATCCAGTTTAAGTCTAAACATCGAAACTTCTCTTGTGTATCTCTTTGTACTGATCCAAATTGTGTTTAATAATTATCCATAACTTTCATGCTTGACGTGCCGCGGTAGGTGTTGGCTTAAAAAGTTTCAATTGACGCAACTGGGTGATAACGGACCAAGGGAAACAACACTGCTGTGAACAGTAAGTAAAAAAGACCTTGATGACATGATATAAATGCCATGGCCCCAAATAACCTCATTTTCCGTCAAGACTTAATTGATCCGTTGAAAAACAACAGCTTTCAATGTTTTCAAGACTTTATATGCCTTATGTATGCTTTACATGTCCCACATCAATAATTAGATATGATATTACCTATATTGTACAACTGGAGCGGTCTTTTAACAGTGTATATACAATTTCTACATATCTCTGACACAGCTCAGGCTGGCTTGTATACAGATTTCCAGTTAAATTCATTTAATTAAACTTTGTTTACAATAAAATTCTTACTGCCATGCAAGCACATGTATTGCATTTTTCAATGTATCTTCCTGATGACAAGACAGATCAAATGAAATGTAGACGAGCTATACACAAAAGAAGTACACAGCTGCTACGATGACATGTCATAACATCAGGAAGAGAATTATTATGGCACACTTATGACTCAAACACCTTTAATAAGCAGCTGAAAGGCTGTTGATTTGCTAATAATGTATAGGATAAGTATACATTTACATGCAAATCTAAAGGTGGCCTTAAGGAGCATGCCATAGAAGGGGGATACATTGGCTTAATTTTTTAAGTCTCAAATGGATGCTAACAAAATGTACCATACTCTTAACTAAACAAATCAGGTCAATTAAATTTAAAGGTCTAATTTTGGATATGCTTTTAAAGAAATGTGAGCAAATACACTCTATGCTTGCAATCAGATTTTGTACATTGTTGAGAATATGAGAAAATTTCATTTCATCAGCAGAGGAATGGCTTTGGCGAGGTAGGGTAGGAATTGTTCCCAGAAATACGGGGCGATAATGTATTTGAAATTTGTGATGGCAAAATTATCAAATCTTCCATTTTTTGCATCCAGTACTACTAAATTTGAAATCAGGGGATCCATTCTTAGCCAAAGTGAAAATGTCTCCTAAAACGTTCTCCTCCAAGCACTCTGGTTTATAAAATATGTGTGACAAAATTAAATCAGTTTGTTATTGCTAGTAGCAAGCACGATATTGTGAGGTGAATTCTAAGCCACAGTAAATAAAAGGCATGGCCCGCAGACTCCTTTATTTGTTGTTTCCACTCAGTTTTCCCTGGCCATCCTAGTGTTCACCAGGGCCTGTGTTATAAGCTTTTCAAAAAATTGTGAAAATTCTATAACCTGGTCTTAACTTACAGATCAACTTTATTCTGACAACTTTATTGTTTCTGGTCCAGAGTAGAAATATATTTGCTTTGTACTCCCTACCTCTGATTCAGTTGAAAGATGTTGGCATAGTGCCCATGGTGAAGCACAAAATTGGCAATGTGTGGGATTTCACTGCTGAGATGGAGCAAAGGGGAAGGAGGCTTAACACATGCATACGAACAAACTATGCAACCTTACAGGCCAAATATTTGCACATGGAGTGCTTCCTTTTCTAAAAGAAATATATAAAGTTAGACGTTTTATATATCTCTGAGGAATTTTCCTTAAAACTGGGACATTATTCACATTAACTGGTAATAGCTCATGAACATTTCATGTACATAAACTAATGGCACAAACAGTGATAACAAACTGACAAGAAATTTTACTCATTACCTGACCATGTACATCTTTGGAAAATCCTGTTGTCAGGCCATGTATATTAATGGCTATATCACAGTATGATATGGCTTGATAGACCAAATAAGCAACATCATCATCGTCTACATCAGTATCATGGCAGATTGTAGTCAAGGTTGTTACTGGCTGTAAAATGAAAAACAGTTCTAAAATATGCAAACAGTGGTTTGAGAAAACAAAGCATGTAGCTACAACTTACAAGTATTACTTGGACAACTGTTGTAAAGCAATCAAAATATTAGACCTGTTAATACTTTCTTGTAATCACGAAGAATCTTTTCAAATGCCTTGTAGACCCTGACCTACTGACTTAAGGCAAATGAAATGCAACATTTTTTCCTCAGGAGGAAGTTTAACTAATCACACAAGCGACTTGATATCTTGGCAGCATCATTATCTCCTTCCTCTTCAAGCTTTGCTGTTTAATAAATTAAGGGAACATTTATAACAATGTTTGACTACTTTGAATTTGTTAAAGACAAAGATAAGACAAGATTGTCAATAAGAATGGCTGGATTTTTATAGGTGGTTAAACATAAGGCCTATCTCATTAGATTTTGTTGATTTCTGTCCAGTTTAGTTGTGCTCAAGATGTAAATGCATTTTAGCAGTGATTACACCATTTTCAATGGCAAATGGCATAGAAGATACAGACTCAGTCTTAAAGAAACCATTAGTCTGATACACCTCTTAAGTAGGTAGCATGTTTTCTGATAAAAAGAAACTTATGTTGGCCTCTTTACATATATTTGATTAATAAAAAGTCCCTTGACAATATAATTTTGAAAACATGTCAATCCTAATAATTTAAGTTTGAATTGAATGAATAGATAATCTAAAATAGAAAGCTTTCTGTTATGGGAGAGTTGGATGTTCTACCTACCTCTTTGTTACATTCACTAATCTGGTAGACATAATGAAGGAAATCAGCAACGGCACCGACTTGAAATCCAAAGTTTAAAAGTGGGTTTAAGTCATCTATTATGAGCAACAATGGGCCAGTAACACTGTGCATTTCTTCCTGGATTAGGAAATAGAGGCCTTTCAAGTTGAGAGGTTCAGATCTAACAACATAAGAAAACATTAGACTATAAAAAGTTTTAAATCATAATGAGAGAAAAAAATTACTCGAGCCACACCAATTCATCCTTATTTTGCAGTGACCTCATAAAAAATACAGAGAGTACTGGATCGTATCATGTATGTAACTACTAGCACCAAGAGATTAAAAATCCCATTTGAAACCTTCACACAACCCCATCCCCACCATTCTGTTCCCATTTCAACCTAAAAGATAAAGTGGGATCTTATACCTTATTTTTAATGTTAATAGGTCACAACATACAAATTGTTGCAAAGACAGATCTTAACACTACACACATTGTTAAAATTATGACACAAAGCCTTTGTGCCATTAGGGAGTGTAGTGGCGATGCTGTGGAGATTTATTACAGGATTGTGGCCCCCACTCAATTTACCCTGTCCATGCTACTGTTCACCAGGGCCTGTGCTATCAGTGTTACAAAATTGTGAAAATTTTAAGCCCATGTTGTACATTAGAGCTTTATTCTGCTATATTGTTTCTCGTCCATAGTGCAGATACATTTGGTATGTACTCCCTGCCTCTGATTACATTTTAAGACATTGGTGTAATACCCATGGTGAAGCATTAGAATGGTAATAGGTGGCATTTCATTGCTGAGATGGAGCAGAGGAAGCAGACTTAACACATGCAGATGAAAAACAGAATCAGATCATATTTGAAAGAAATTAAAGACACAAATACTATAGCTTGCACGGGTTTTATCTGTTAAGCTATATATATATATATATGGGCACAGTGCTACAGAACCCTGAAACCAAACAGAGAGTTATATAGACAATTATGTCATGTTAGATTTGTTTTCAAACTATTCTTTGACTTTGTCAATCTATTGTGTAACATATAATACACTTTACATTTTTATTGCAAAACAGGACACTTAAACAGGGTGATTTAACCACAACCCAGGAAACATACCCTCTTTCTTAACAACACTATAACAATCATTACAAATGGGAAATTCATAGATTCCTTTTGTAGCTTATGATCCTCATGTGACAGTAAATGGTTGCTTAAAAGTCTCTAAAGCTTTGTGCAGGAAACTTTAGCAGGTATACAATTACGAATATCACACCAACAAAACCATGCAAGTGTCAGTAAGCCACCCCATTAAATGCTTACACAATTTGGGCTTTGAAAGAATCTGAACACACAGTGTGGAAAATTAAATATCTATGGAGTTACCAAACTCAAGAAATCAACTACAGTAAATACAAAAAATCCTTACGTGTATTATGCAACATACCCATTATCAGTGAATGGATTGTTTTCAGTCACAGCACTGTGTTTACAGCTGTCACACATAAACTTCAAGCAATCCAAGAAGTGAAACCTGCCATTTTTCTTCAGCTCAGTTAAATTTATTCCCTTAAAAGGCCAAGATAATGTGCATTACCATAAGAGATCGGGAGAAAAGATTTCAAATAAAACAAACCACATCATCCTCAAGAATATCCTATTTTACTGGTCTAGGATTAATTCAAAATATTACTAATACAATAAATGGCAGTCCATTCTTTGTTCTAAAAAGTGACAAGATGTTTTCCATATTTCTCTCTGCTCAAGTTTACCAATCAACCTTGCTCAAAAATGCAATCTGCAAGTCATACAGAATAATTTAATCAAATTATTTACCTAAATACACTTGATGGCAAATATTCAAATTTAATCATAAAAAATGCAGGAGATCTTATTAGTTATAAAATGTTTGATCTTGATGCCTAAAACTTGTACAAATAAGTACAAAATTCACTTAAAAATGAGATCAATTGCCAAATAAAACCTTTTATCCTACTTTTATAATGTACAATTATACAAAGCTGGACCCTCCATACCTGCACCCATACATAAGCATGTTACATACATATGTGGGTACTATGTACACCTGTAGATATACAATTGCAATCCCACATATGCATCCAAAATTAACTTTGATCCGAGAGAAAACTATAATTTGGCAAATGTATACAAAACATGCACAGCAACGGCATTATTGGGTCCTAATAAAAGTCATTTAGGTGCATGAAAAATTTATGCACAACAATAATCAATATACATCTGAAAAGACCTGAATAAGACACTTTAAAATACTGACATGAATACAAGATTTTAATACTATTGCAAACAGTGTGGTTTTTAATTCTCCCAGTATAAACCACGTAAAGGATATATTTCAGGATGGAGGAATGTCATGAAACGTTTCATTATTCTTCCTTACTTTAATTTTTCTTAATCCTACCACTTGTAATTCGCAAAGAAAAACATGACCATAGGCAACTTGCTTTATGTTGATTTTGTTAACAGTGTGACTTGTGAAGAGCAAGCGAAAAAAAACCTTAGTGACATCAAATAAACGCCATGCCCCACCCCTCCATCTCATTTCTTTTAAGACTTAATTAAGAGGAAAACAACAACTTTCAATGTTTTCAAGACTTTATATGCTTTATGTATGCTTTCTATGTTCCATATCAATAATTAATTATGATATTACCTATATTGTACAACTGGAGCTGTATTTTTGACAGTGCATACACAATTTCTACATATCTCTGACACAGCTCGGCTGGCTTGTATACAGATTTCCAGTTAAATTCATTTAATTAAACTTTGTTTACAATAAAATTCTTACTGCCAAGCAAGCACATGTATTGCATTTTTCAATGTATCTTCCTGATGACAAGACAGATCAAATGAAATGTAGACGAGCTATAC
>JANTCA010009447.1:0-28025 GCA_024741275.1 Chironex yamaguchii
TTATTATTATTATTATTATTATTATTATTATTATTATTATTATTATTATTATTATTATTATTATTATTATTAAAAAGTTGAAGTTGTCTCTAAGTGAAATATTTTTTATTAGCACTATCATTCCGTCTTTAACGTATCTTTTTGATGTCGCCGTCAATTTGCCAAATTTTCGAGTCTTTCCACGTATCTGTCATAATTTGTCGGAAGATAACCCTTAAATGTCACAGACTATCAAATTTTTGCCCTTATACCCCTTACTACGTGACAGTATTTTTGGACACCCAATGAGCAAGTAAAGCCAACATCATATTCGATTTTGTATTGGTTGTCGCTGGAAAGCGTACGTGTTTAGTATGATACTGTCAATCGAATGACCAATAAATTGTTAAGTTGCTCATGTGGTCGAAAATATGAACTAAATCTCATCTTTAATGATACTTATTTACTAGAACACAAATTAAGAAAGGGACCACAAAATTCAAAAGCGTATTCAACTTCACCTTAACATTCACAGCGCATTCATGATACTTCACAAGAGTACACTATGTAAATGTACACACACATACTCACAGACGGTTGCTATCTTCCTTTGCAAAGTATGAGGTTTCCACATTAATTACAAGAGACCTACTGAAGAACCACTGCTAATATAAGCAGTGCGACCCTGGTCCATCCTCTCGATGTGATCACACCTCGTTATTACTACATTTGGATATGCAGAGACTCTGCAACCCTCTTCGCGGTTAATGTCACATGCCTGGAGGTGGATATAATCTAGATCGTTGGCATCAATGACGTACACTGTAACCAGTAGACCATCCATGTCTACTACGGAATGAAGTTAAGCATTCATTGTACTAATTCATCCATATTCTGGACGATATCATTTAGTTTTGAACAAATGTAAGATGCATCGGCTCTATCGCTTACCATTATTCTTCTCGCTCTTTTTTCTGATCTGTTTTTGTACACTTTGTTTCTTCTTTTTGCTGACTGACGGACAAAAGACATCCAACTGCTGAAAGGATCAACAGCTCTCTTCTTTGGCTCTGTAAACTCATTGTAACTCTCCTTTTAGAAACCAAAATATTTAGAGAATTATTAGAAAAATTTAACACTAATAATGTATTAATCTAAAAAAGTATTTTGGGAAGATTTTGAAACAACAATTGCATAATTTGACTAAGGACACCAAAATCACTTACACGTCAATTTATCGTCATCTTCTATTAACACATTATTTTTAAGCAACCATCAACAGTACTATCAAATATTAGAGAAAAATCTGTTAGGCTACTTACGTCAGACAAGTAGTGTATATCTGTAAAATTCCAGTCAGTTTGTTACAACATCTGTTTTACTGTTTCATGTTTTTGTGCACTAGTTTAATCACTTTTGGCACAGTAAAATCAATGAGGAACTATAGATTTTTAACTGAATGCGTTATTCCTGAGTTCTAAGAATAATTGAATGATTGTTGAAAACAATGCTACCTTGTTATGCCAGACCTTCCAGTACCAGTGCTGTATCAAATACTGGGGTAAACTCTAAACTAGTTAGGTGGTTCTCAGCGCTTTTACTGACACCTTTAACAGGAATCGTTAGGCACGAAAATGAAAGGATTTTCAAGAATTATATACTTGTCAGATGGCAGCACTTGGATTCAGACCCCCTTGCAACAAAGACAAGAGTCCGAAATGTTACTAACCCACTTACTAAAAAACATGGACAAAGCAACTAAAAACTATTTTGCAGTCCATTGGTATTATTGCTTAGATGACTGGGATCTTGACCGCTTTTATGGCTGATCTTTTAATCAAAAAAGCACTCGTAAAGAAAGATTTTGTCCATGAATGGAATAAGCCATAAGTATAGAACAATTTTGAGAATATTTGACAACCACCGAAATGTATCATGCAGAACTCGCTTTTCGTCTCATAAAAATTTATATTCTGGTCAGCTATAACATATACAAATAGTGAAAAATTAGTTTTTAAGATTTCTACGTGCGAAGAATTTGTGTTGACAACAATTTCCTGGACTTTTTAATACTGTTTACAATTTCAAAAGGAATGTGTCTATAAGAATTTTTTGGAAAACCTACAAGAAACGAATAAGATAATGTAAAGGCAATTTACCTAAAGTATCTTATGGTAAGTATTCGTACTGACTTTCATCTTTTGATTAAAGAGAGCATATGCAACATTCGATAATGCTTATTTTCATTTATTTGATATTGCAACAAATTTCGCAATGTCACTTTCTTCTTGCAAATAAGTGATTCTCTGTAAATCTATGGAATTTTCTTTTTCATCCGTAAATGGTCCTAGATGGTATGTGTTTTGAATTTACTTTCCATTTTCCTAACAAGAAGGCTTTGTTGAATAGATGACATCTCACTTCCATTTTTCATGTTTTCTAACATAACAAGAGTGGATGGCTTTGTTTCTCAACTGTTACATGCTTCATATCTTTGTAATGACCTGGTGACTTCGATAACCAAGGGCGGAAACATCATCATCACAAAACTGTTATTTCTATCAAACTAAGGACTTAAATGACGGACGCGGCAGCTCTGCTTAATTTCATAGCTTCATTTAATCTCCGTAGTAGATCTTGGAGAACATGCATGGACAAAAGTTTGATCCATTGTCATATTAGACAGTGCTTCTAGTCGACATTGTAGGCATTAGTACCAATTTCTGAGACATCCAAGACAGGCTTAGTAGGACAAGGAAAACAACGTAAGCTATTTTAAAGCAAGATTAAAATAATTTCTTTCAAAGTGCTTAGCAAGAAATATCACCAATGACATTCATTGTTTTCTAAAATAACGGAAAACCTCAGCTGACAAACACGAATTGCTTTTGGTCGCCAGTTGTCTACTTAAATTTGTTTTAGTTTTGATTCCAGACCACCCAATTTTATTGCAAAAAGTCAAAGTAAGTGTAAACATATGATGGCAAAGACTGTCAGTATTGGTTGTTTGTCAAAAATGCTTATATTCGTACATTGTTCTTAACTAAAGCAATTTCAGTCAATAATTTGAAAATGTATTGCTTTTGTTTCTAACAGGGCAGTTACATTTTAAGTATTGTCCTCCTGTGTTGATGCAAAAAATTGTTTTGAACTCTAAAGAATAAGATAGCTCGGATTTTTCCTAGAAAACTAAGATGAAGTAGAAAATCTGATACATCGATAATATTGGCAGCTGTCATACTCACACCTTAAAAAGAATCGGTGAGACAAACTGAAGCTTCCCATTGCAGTTTTACTGCATATTTACTCTGAAATGCAAATGTCCGTGTAAACGATGTTTCTTACACTAGTTGGCGAACAGTTGCCATGTAATGCGCAGAATAGTTTCTCTGCCAACTTTAGAATAGGCATTATGTAGCGTGTGAAACTGCATGATTTAGTAAAATTACTAGACATTCAGTTTTCTGTAGTGTTGTATCTCAGAGTATTTAACAATCGACATAGTAAAGCATTTTCGTTGTAATAAAGACGTTCTCACATTCAAATCTAATTCAAGATTAGAAGGTATAATTGAAGGTATAGTCATTGCGACCTATATGATATGCCAGGTGAAAAACATAATCTGCCAGTAAAAATGACTACCCGGCTAATAATTCTTAAAACAAGAGCCATGACTTTATGCGTAACTGCGGTTTATTTTCCTACGAGCAACGTATTGATCTTCTAAACTATTTCTGTTGCTACTTTCACATACCATGTTAATATCTCTAAAGATGTCAAAAGTTTTTGACGAAATGTAAGAAAGTAAACCATAGCTAAGCATAAAGTCATGGCTGTTGTTTTAAGAATTATTGGCCTGGTAGTCATTATTAATTGAAAGGATTTATCTATATTTGTCGCTTTTGAGGCAAATCCTCAATGGTGTTGAATAATTTTTATCTGTTAGAAAAAATTCTTTGTTTTACCTATTCACATACCAGTATATTTTTACTTTAAACAACCGAAATTAACTGATTCAGTAATAGGATTTCGTCAGATGCCTTAATGATCTAATGCTCCAACTAAGTTAACTGACGAAGAAGAAGTTAGCATATGGCTTATACCAAACTAAAACGAAGCTTTGCATGTGAAAACGTTATACATTAATTTCTCAGGATGCCCTTAGGGTCATACGTCAACAAAATTCCCTTGAGGACTTAAAGTGGACGCAATGAACGTAAGGACGTCACAGTAAAAAGCATGCAGCGAAAAGCAATGGAATTTAACATTGCTTTTGTCGTTATTGGCTGACATTATGCAGTTAAACGCGAGCAACAAAAGGTTCTGGGCAATATGGGATATTTTCAAGAGCCCTTTGGGATTACAAAATGACGCATATCTCTCTATCACTGATCAGTTTGTTACCAGAAAAACTTAACAGCGCTCCAAACAAATATAAATAATATTTTAGTGAAAGAGTTGTAAATTGACATGGGAGTGAAAGACAACTGAATATTTGAAAATCAGGTTCCTAACAAAGGTAATAATATGTAAGCACGGCAAAAACGGTGCAGTCAAGCATTGTTATTGTCCTTTGGAAAATCAGGCAAGGTAGTTCAGGGTCAACAGAAGGCTCTGGAATGAATCTATTTCGAGCAGATTAATAATCTGAATATATTTCATATCAATGGATTTAAAGAACAAGGTAAGGCTACCATAACAATTTGCACTGTGCCTGTTTTGGAGATAATAGACACCAAAGGTGCTTTGACATTGAGGGAAAGTGCAAAGGACGTTATTCACAGTGATTATAAATACATAGATAATAACACGTTTTGAAGGTTGATAGAGTATGTGGGGCGTATTTATCATCGTAAATCAAGATTTCCAATCCTGTTTAGTTCATCGATGTTATGTAGTGGTCGCTATTGTAAGACTTGATCTCAGTATTAATATCATCACATGATTGATACAGGCAAGGTTATCGGGGCATTGAGACAAATGCTTGACAACGCAAAGAAAGAATTCAAACAGCTTGCTGCTTATACAAGTAACGGAAAACTGTTTGAAAAGTTAGTTACCATCAAACATTGGTCACTGAATTAGTACAAAATATATCTTGATTATATTTACCAGTCTGCTCCAAGTAAGAATGTGCTGCTTACATTATATCACAAAATGTATGCATGGTTAACATTAATGCTACAGTTATTTTGTTGTTAAACTCGCCATGTTGTCAATTTTATTGATTCAGTAGAAAAGCAAATAAATAATGAACGTTATCAACATTAGCAATAAACGCGGCAGGGTACTTACTGCTTACTTTATGCTGAATAAATGAAATTCAAGCAACCCTTGCAGCTACGTATGCAACAAAGGTACTGCACTGTGTGTAGACCTGCTAGAGGGCATTTTGTATGCAGAAATTCTCTTCTATTTAACGTCAACTTTATTTCGCTCGTCGTGCATCTATCCGATTACATTATTCGAAACCGATAGTGCGTTATTTAGTGTCGTGTTAATTATTCTTACCAGGTTTCCCCTATCGTCACATTTTAAACTCTTTGCTACACTATATATGGATCTTGGTCGTCTGTTACAAAGACGTTCATGTCTTTCTCGCTAAATTGCAACACGTAACCGCATATTCCGCCCAAGAAGGAGCTTTTAATTGTTGACATACAGTTGTAAAATCGATAACTACAAATCACAACACCTCAATCCAAATTCGACAGGGTTCATTTATTTTGGTAATACGTATTTGAGCTGGTCTTGTTCGTGGTCTTGATAACCTCGAGTTTGACCACATGTGTTTCCTCGTCGTCGATTAATTCTTAAGAAGACCTAATCACAACCGAATTCACCAACTTTGCACAGGTATCATATTAGTTGCAAATTCGTTAGTGTGTACCCACAAGTTTTATGTAAAGAATTTGAATTATGACCTGGCAAAGAGAGCATTTAGCACCGAAGTAACAACCATCTTTGGGAAAACCATAACACTTAGCTGTGCGTTGTGTCACTTTATTGGGTTTCAGCTCTTTGTCGGAAGTTATGGTCACTCGTGCGACGTATTTTGCAATACGATGATCTTTTTGACTTGATTCTCACCGAGTGTCAAAGAGGTTTTGAGCCGTATCTTAGACAAATGGGGAAAGACACACAACTTGAACTGTCAAAAGATAGCTCTGTAGTATCTAGATGTTTCTCAGCTCATGACAGAAGTTGGCATTTTACGGGAAGTGAATCTATAGACTGCGATTCTTTAATCGTTTTTTGACTAATCCCTGCTTGCGGGTTGCCAAGAATAAGCTAGATGAAGTTACACTTACTATCTTACTATCATGTTACAATGCCACCTAATGACATCTAAGATCACATCTTCCATAAACTACACTTCTTTGGGAAATGTCGATCAATTTTTGTCTTCTTAAATAGCATACGATGTAACAGGATCACATGAAGTCCTTCTTTCACCTAAGTTCGGATTCATTATGTCATGAAAGAACATGATTGCTTAAGTCGTATAGCGTGGATCACGATCATTATCTAAACCTCAAAATCACTTTATGTGCTCTTAATGGCTTGCTTATAACGTGTTTTAATAGTGTAAACAACATTAATAAGTAACACTGAAAATGGACAAACGGGGACAAAGTGTTCCCGTTTTGCACTAAATTAGTTGACCTAAGCTGAAAATAATGTGGTCTATGAGAAAACAGTGAAAATTACCAATCTATTTTATAGCTTTGAAGCTATGATGCCTCTCATCATTTTTATAAAAGAACGAGATTTGCTATTCATTCAGTTAAAATAGAGGAGCTTCCTCCGTTTCCTCTGCGTAGATTGTTCGTAGATGAACATCATACATATTACGATAAACAAACTATATCAGTACGCCATGGTGTTCCTCCTTGAAAAGGATAGACAAAGTCTCTTAATCTTTTGTTTGGTGAACAGTGAATGATGACAAAGATGTTCTAGAAAGGCAAACATCTCACTGCTAATCTTGCTATGAAATTCTTTCCTTCGAGTAAGGCAACCCATAATTTTATATTCTTTACTTATAAATACTTTTTGAGGTAGGGAAAACCCTCTAAGCTTCCTAAGGCATTCCAGCACACCCTAAAACTCCCTGGGTCAAAATTAATTCTTTTTGCATGATTGGAACTGAAAATTTTTCAAAATGTATAATAACAGAAAACTAATCTACTAAGTCAAGGAATATGGGTCATAAGTAGGCAAAGTATGTGGAGCAAAATATAAGGATTCTGTAAAAAGCTAGAGTTTGGTAGCTGCATAAACATATGTGTCATATGAATATTTAAGATTAGATTATGTTTTCAGACCAGAGGACGTATTCTTGTCGCTATTTCCCAGAGAAGCAGAATGCAGACACTGATGAAAGATCACGCTATGCTTCCAGCACGAGTTCAAAGCACTTGCATTTTTTTATATAACCTGCAATAAGGGTAGTGAGAGTTGTAAAGTTTTTAAACAAAGTAAATTTAGGACCTCTTTTAAGTAACACCTTGATTTATTAAGTTTTGGGCATAACATGCAGTCTATTTTTAAGTACTTCGGTTGAATTTTTTGAACGAAAATGTTTGATAGGAACACACAGGTAGCCATCTGTCATACTAATGTGAATAAATTTGGTTTTTATTTTAAATCCGTTTAAACTAGGATTTTTATAGTTTACCCATGAAGATTCCGTTTCTGGTTACCCATGGAAGACCTCCGTTAACACGTGGTTACAGCTGAGCGTCCCTAAATTAATCTCCAAACAATGACAATCCTGTTAGAATTTATCTAAAACGGAGACCTCATTTGAAATATTCACTTTGAGCTGCCTGAACCAAATTGACACTAAATTTACATTATAGATAACAAATAATTGAATATGGTACCACAAAACAGTAATATCGCAAGAGCGGTGAACAAAGTTTAATCTATTACCGGAATATTGAAAACTGAAAATGTCAAGACTGAAGAATGTTCGATAGGTAATATTTAATTGTTTAATCGCCGCTGCAAATTTCCTTTCTTCTCCACCACTGGAGTAGTGGCATAGTGGTAGACTGCTCGCTTCGCGTGCGGAAGGCTGTGGTTTTGAATCCTCGACGGGGTCATTCCAAAGATTTAAAAATGGTACGTAATGCTTCCCAGCTTAGCACTCAGCACTAACGAGATAGATTATGGAAGTTAAGCACATGGTGCTACTAGTGGGCCGGCCCCCTACTGTAGCATTTACTGTGCTTGCACAGCTGTGTAGCCCAAAGGCTAAGGAAACGGAGATGAACACCACGCTATACACCAAAAGGTGTGGCTAGGGATTTAACTTTAACCAACCCCCATTTGCAGAGATCAATTTAACTGATACGCACGTTGCCTTTAGAATTTTTGAATGCCTTTCTACTCTTAAGAAGTCAGTACTGACCATACAAAGGGAAAAGGAACTTGCCGATATTACTTTTTGTGTGCATTAAGAGTTGATTTTTAGCATACTCGTTACTAAGCATAGCTGATGCCCTTGCCATGGTTAGGGAATTTTATATGTGAACTACCGTTGTCTTCTCTTTTTAATGGTATTTTGTTTGTGTTGACGAACATTCCAAATCTTAACGAATGGCTTGCAAAATCGTCGTCTTATCCACTATATGACGGCGACTCGAAGACTACGAGGAAGCACTGCTATTAAGCGCGCTTTTGAAATATCATTACCTATCACTTTCAATATGACAACGACACGTTAAATCATAAAAATATAATACAAGGACTGCTGGTCACATTTGATTGTGGTTTGTCTTCTTATGAGGGACTAAGTTTAATGTGTGTGAAAAAGGAGACGTGGAATAGGTTTCAAAATGTACTTAAAACACATTTTCCCTTAAGGCTTGCTAACTCCCATTTCGTTATGTTCTTAGTTAGCCCTGGTTAGGGACATGACGATGAGTGGGTTAACAAAGTGGATATATATTGTATGAAACTAGTGAATTTCGGATGCATTTTAAATTTATGGCTTTTAAAATGACGCTTAATTGTCAACAGAAATCTTGTTACTTTTAGTAATTCCCTCTTTCCTCCAACACATACAAATACTCCAACATACACATATACTCCAACACATACACATACTCCAACACACAGACATACTTCAAAACTGGGATAGGGTTAGCTTAACCTTACCCTAATGCTACTATTAGCTCAGCCTGCTACTTTAAGTTCGGTTTAGCGTTGGATGAGGCTAATTCTAACCAAATCCTTACCAGTTATTAACGTGGGAGGGGAAACAATTTACAAAACACCTAAAAGAAATAAAAAGATATAGAAACAAAAAGTACCCTTGTAGAAAATCAAAGTAAAAGTTCTCTGTCATTCTAAAAGACATATTTCATTTGTTAAACATGGAAACATGTGCTTGTAGAAAACTTGATAACAGACGAAACCTAAAGTGAGTAAACTGGATCTACATGTCAACGGAATAGAGAACTTAGTAAAAATTCTTGTAACATAATAATTAAAAATACATTTAATAGTCGTAGCTACATGTTGTTTTCGTAATTATAGCAAAAGTAATTGGCCAAGAATGTGCAAGTCGTGTGAGATTCATACTTTTGTTGGTTGGAACTGTAACGTTATTCTGAAAGCGGAAATCAATTGAGAAGCTCTGAACCCTACAAGGTAGTACGTTGTAGTGAGTCTCACACAAAAATACAGGTTTAATAAAATTGATGCCATCGTTGTCATTGCTAAACCAACGAAAACATTCCTCGCTTTTTACCGGCGTGCTTTTACACATTTAGATTTTACAGTGCTTCAAATATTTTCTGCCAGACGAAAGACCTTTCATCTCGATCAATCCATTTACTATGCCTACCTGTATTTGGCTCCAGTCCTCTTTTTACCTAACTTACTTATGGGATGGTGTCCTCTCATTTTGTCGCATGTCTACAAACTTGTAAGTTGAAAATTTGTAGATCGTTATCTTGTTGATTACATTACCTTATTGACTGTTGGACTTGAATGCTCGCAGTCGAAGGATTGTCTACAGATCAACACGTCACTCATGGAAAATAAAACTGGTAACGTCAGGTAAATTTGGGTCGAGTTTGAGAAAAAAAGCATAGAGAAACAGCACAAATAGTTGAGAAGCGTAATTATGTTCCCAGATCATCAGATTTCGATGATCTAAACCAATATTTAAGCGCCGTGGGTAATTTAATGCAGTATTAGGGAATGTGATTTTGAAATGTTATTTGGGCGGAGGCTGAATAAACAGAGGAAATAGAGAAATTTGCGATATACGCGGAAACCATACGTTTTAAGACAAGGAATTGTAGTTTACGAAGTCTTAGCACACACTGTGGCAAATGAGCGCTTTACGAAGTTTAAGAATATGTTGTGACATCAATGAGAAAAGAGGGTGATTGAAATAGCAGAATGAAGCTTCTTATGTTAAATAACGAACATCTTTCATTTTATACTCTGGAGACTTGCTCAAGCTAAGCTTTTGTTACAGAGAGTACGACTGTCACATGTAAAAATGCAAATGAATAACAGTCACTAATTGTCTTTCCTTTAATTACCACCCTCTGTCTTCTTTGACAGCCTGTGGTTGGTTCTGTTGGACTTTACACAAGAGTTTGTCCTTCTTCACATTTCAAACAGACCCTATATTCAACTGTTAATGAGAGAAACCCGAACAAAATGACTTCCCTCGTGAACTTGCTGCAGCTTGGCCTTATTAGTATTGACAAGAAAAGTTGTCATAACTCTGAGCAAGCACTGTAGCTTCAAACGCTACGATTATAACAATTTATCTCTTATACACCCTAAGGCACAACGTTATTGATTGTTTTTTGTGTTTTTGTAGCATTTACTCTTATATGGAACGTAGCTGATTCCCAGTCCAGTTTAGGGAATTTTACTAGGACGTGAGCTCTTTACGAGAGTGAGATCCTGTTACGTTCTCTCGTCAATCGTACTAGATGCGGGTTCGAACTCACAACCGCTGGCTTACAAGATCGTCATCTTAACAAATATACCACGGCGTTATCGTAAAGTGGTTGCTTAAAATGTATTCCCACAATATGAACTTCCAAAGTCTCTACTTTAAACTTAACTCTAAAATATAAGTCTCTGCTGAAAAGAGAATGTTTGAGACGAGTAGCACTCATGACCGTCTGTCTTATACGCGCATGCTCCACTTGATACATTGACTAGTAACAGCATCACTTTGTTAGTTTCAGGGACAAAATGGCATTTGTCACAGGAGTTGCTAGGCGATTGGTAGAAAACTATTGTCCTAAGACGTGTGGCCTCACTACCTTGTGTTATACCCTTCCTGATTTTGTGGTTGTGAATGGAATATAGCTCTTTACTTGTGGAGTATTTATTAAACTGCACTTAATATCTACATCACATCACAACTGGTTATGTACACAGAATATAACGACTGTGTTTAAGTCCTCAAACATCACAACTTAGATCCTCAGGAAATGTCGGTTAGGTCGCTTTCTGTTTTCAATGATCCCTCTATTGACCTTACGGCTTCAAAGCTATCTTCTTTTCCCCTGTTTCGGCAGGAGAATTTCCTTCTTAATCCTTTTTAAACTAGCTGATGCATTTTGTCAAAGGATGGTGTTCATTGAAGTTGGTATCAGGACAGGTAACATGACAAATTCTTTTATGAAACACAATGTGATCATCATGAAATTATAAGCTTTTCTATGGGTCCTAATTGAATTGAAGAGCATAAACTACGTTTGACCAAATTATAGGATGGATATTGAAAACATGATCGATAAAACACCACTAATAGCAACGTCATGTTTTGGATCAACATGAAATGCGAAAAACAGATTGGCTTCTGTCAAAAGTAATTTGTTAACAGTGGCAAGTTCGGAAATAGCTTAGATGAGACTATGAATTAAGTAAAGTCTTAACCAAAAGCAGACGGTATTTTCATGAAAAAACATACGGTCAATAGACAAATCGTAATAGCAGGATATGTGTCTATATCAGCACCAAAGCAAATATTTGTACAATTGCCAGCTTAATGAGAGAATGTCTTGCTTATTTAGAAGATGCTTTCCGAAGGGCAGATGTGTATTAAGTTAAAAATATCAGATTACTCATTAACTCTCTGTTATACACCATTAATCTCCTGATAAAAACATCTTGATGCACAGGATACTTTGAAATGCACAAACAAAACAAAAGGTCGAGCACTTATGTGGTTACCTATAAACATATATGTAACAAATAAGAAGAAACTATGCAAGAAGCAAAGATCTTTTGTAAAATCATAAAACATCAGAAAACAACCCACACACGATTGAAAGTGTAAGACATAATAATAATTTGCCCTAAATGCATGACGACTTTGTAAGGAAAATCGTCCATCTATGCAGGTTCTAAAACATTAGAAAACAGCAACTAAGGATGGAAAATAAAAGGGAACTATGCAAAGTAATGACAAAAATCTTAAACAAACACAGATAAGGGTAATTGAATTGGTGAAGTGCCAGGAACGTAGGTACACATTAGGAGTAGAACAACAATTTTTTCCTGCCTACAAAAGCTTTGATATGAACTGCCTCCGCGGCATTAAGATGAAATGTGGACCAAGCATCTGCAACAAACAGTAAAAGGTCATCACATTACCCGGCAGCACAGCATGGGCTATGTAGTGTATGCCGCCCAATAACTGTCACATTGCTTGGGTAGGCGCTAGGAAGATACATGATTGCAAAGGTTGCTTACACATACTGGATGAGCGTATATGGATGTGTCTTGATAAAATTTTGTTTGATTGGATTAAACAGAATTTTAAAAGTACCGCCTACATACGTAGCCTCACACCGGCAAAAAATTTGTAAGATACTATACTTCTGTCTGTATAGGTAATACGTCCTTCTGAGTTGATAAAAAAGTCTTGTAAATATAATAGATAATACGCAAATGTACGGCAGGGAAACACCCCATGAGGAAATCCTTATTTTGCTTGTCGAATAGCAATGAAACATTGTCCACACAGTTGTCGTTTCTCGAGACAAGACATTCGGTCTAAATTGAAAGATGCGTCTGCTTGTAGAAGGGAATGAGAAATGACGTTTCCAAGGTAAATATTTCCTGGAAAGATTTTTACGACATTTTAGTCTATCCCAGCTTACACAACAAATTCAGCATTGTCGTCCGTTGCCATATTCTGATGAATCTATGCGATCAGTGTCAGAGCAAAAGCTTTAGGCCTAAAATACTTTACAGTGGATCAACAGTGTGTTCAGTTTTAAATAATGTAGTTACGAGCAACCAGTTTTAGGAGCTAAAAACAATTTGACTTGTAATATGTTTGTATCCTTGGTAAAAAGCCAGATCGTTTAGATGATCTCAAGCACTTTCTTAACATAATAGTTAGGAATAAAATATCTTTGTGCTAATTTACTGTAGAAAGAAAATAAAATCATAATATCATGCCGTATTTCAAGAATGTACTTTGACAGAAACAAATGACAGCTTTCTTTTGTTGTCCTTGTTTAGATATTTGAAATAAACAAAGCTATATACAGAAAACCATTTTAAGTTTTAACATGCAAAACTGCCGGTAAGAACTTCAATTTTGAAATAGACGATGAAAATAAAACGAACATGGAAATCTGCGATTCATTGCAAAAGGTAAAGTGTCTGTTCTAGCAAGTTACTCCAAAAAAATACTCGTACCTCCCCTCTACCAAAGTACGCAGTATCTACATATTACATTTTCGAACAGTTTTTTCGTGGTACAAAGCTTGAAAATCGTCAATTGCCAGATCGTAACTAGCTAATCAGATACATAACGAAAAAAGACAAAATAAAACGGACAAAGTCATTGTTGGAACAGTCTACGAAAAAGACGTACAATTCTGCCTATAGCACCAGAGTTTTCTTGCTTTAGTGTTGATATACAGCATCTATGTTTGTCATAGAAAGATTGCCATTTATTTGTATTTTCATTCTGACGGTTGGTACTCTGAAGAGTGTCAGACAATAAAAGCATGATTTTAGTGCAATTTTAAGGACTTAAGGACATATTTTCTATCTCAGAGTCACTCTTTCGTACCGGAGAACTTTGTTTGAGTAGAGAGCCTGACGTAAAATTTGTTAGAAGAAAGCATTACAACACGAGTAGAATCAAAGACAAAGGGAATAATATATGTCTTTTTCGTCACTGTAGATGTTATGTTAGTCTTGCACATCATCATTACACCTGATGATACACATAGATCACATATAAGGTACATTAAATAACTTATAAGAATTTCTGTTCTAGCTGCATACTGAAATTACGACTCTTGACTTTACCGATATCTTGAGCTGGCTAGGTACAGAATGCTTACATGCAGTTGTTAGATAGGCTAAAAGCTTTCTTAGAGTCGTTGATGAAATCTATTCCTTATTTCCAAATTCTTTCTTTCACAACCAGACTATTATCAGTGAACGTAAATTGGTAGCTCATCAGGATGAATGTATGTCTAAATATCCGAAGGGGATATTTGATACCATTTTACTCCCGTGGAAAGAAATTCCTTTAAAAGACCAAAAGCAAGCAGTGTAGCAATGTCACCTTAGAAATTCCTTTCCCCATAGGAATCTACAAAACATATCATGCAACCAAATATAAATAACATCACACTGGATTTACCTTTTTTAATTTTCTTTTGCCCTTCCTTCCTTCTAAGAGCTGACAAAGCAGTAAGGATATTGTGAGATATGCTAGAAATAATCGGGTTCTTCGATTCATTCTGTTTATCGCACCAACACTGTCAATAGGAAAAAGATAAATATGTTAAACTAGCAGTTTGTTATTCAAAGTGTTAGGATTATACCCTCATGTTAACTGCTAATTACACATTACTCCATTCATAAAGTAAATGGAGGACAACCTCTTACGTCTGGGTAATGTTTCTTGAGTAAAATATATAGAAACTATTCAGATACAAAAAGCGTAACTTTACCAGGCACAACATATCAATACTTTCAAATTAGAAACCTTAGCCTTAATGATGAAGAAAAAATGGATGCCAATGTACATATTTGTGACTTTAACCACGATGCAAAAACATTTTTCTCCAGTCAAAGTTCAAAGACTTGTGGACAAAATAATCTTAGATCAGACTGATTCACTGCAATGCAAGTTTATCGGATAAAGTGTAGGCATTATCAATAAAGCAATTTAGAAATACAAGCTGCTGGGAAATTTCCATTATAGAGTATATCCTTAATACGATTTTCGTTTCTGTGTCACCGACATTTTTTGCTGACTTAATAAGAGGTAAAGTAAAAAGTCAAGCATTTGCCACTTAGCTCACAAAGCACAGTAATTTAATGATTTGTGTACTTGCGTATAGACTACATTTATTTTGCCTGCATTTGCAAGTATCAAGCACCGATGTAGCAAAAAACCCTGGATTCTATAGTTTTAAACTTATATCTGTGTTATTTAGGGAATATACGAAATAAAAACAACATGTTATTATATCGGACGGATATGTGTAACCGACACTGATATGAATGTGCCAATTTTTGTAAGGAAAATAAAACAAGTTGAAAATGTGGAAATATGTTTGAGCAAAAATTTATGGATGCCTAGCCTTGTGTAATGCAAAAATCTAAAATTGCCTTATTTTCATTGCCAGTGAAGAATAAAAATGCGTTTTCGTAGAAATTGTGCTGATAAGACATTAAAAAGGTTTATTCAACAAGGTTCGACTCTCCTATTAAATTTGTAATTAAGAGAATGTTGATCAATAGATAACTGATGTTCAGAATTCGGACTCTGAATAAGACATGCGTAGTTGTATATTCATTGTACTCTTTTAATCCTTTACAAAAACGATTGATTATTCTGCATAACCGATAACGTTCCATTGTACCTTCTTAGAAGAAATATTTTTGCTTAGTTTGATATACATCTTTGCGAGAAAAGGGATTTAATATTATAATACGGTTTTGCAAAATTAAATGGTCAGTAAAGCATTTTCATCTTCATCCTCCAGCAGGAACTAGCTAAACCTTTTGATGAATCTAATTTGATTCAGTTGTATCAAATAAGAATATATATGAAAAATATCTTATAAAATATAATGTCTTCATTTGTGACACATAGGAGTTCATGATCCATCGCTTTGACTAAGGGATACCCTCAAGGGCTTATATGAATATATGAAACTGATTTAATAGTTAAGTTAAGTTTAAAACTATTTGATATTTGCCTCTTATGGACTATGACATCTTATCAAACCTATATTGGTGCTCTCTTCTCTAGGGCAAATCTGCTTGCACCGTTATGTGAAACATGTTTATTGCTTCTTTTTTCTTGAATCAACAGACAATAAAAGAAGTGGCCCTATCCTTTATCTATTCTACAACTAACATGTATTTGTAGTGCCTTTATTTTCTTCGATTCGTTTGAACTGCTATGTAAAATTGTCTGTTTAAGGCTTTTAATCGCTGAAAATGACAAACGTAATGCTTCTTTGAAGTCTATCACTTGCTACTGGAGTTAAAGGTTTTAAGGTCCCGAGGGAGGGGTTGAACGTTCATCTTAAGATGTGGAATTTAATAATAAACTGGTCAATTTTTTATGCCTTGTTTACATACGTAATCTTTTTGCTCTTGATCTTTCCGTAATACCTTAGAAGCTACTGAAAATAGCACCAGTTTGAATAGATTTCGTCAAACAACGAATAAAATGTTTGACAATGCTAGGGATTGGCTGGCAAGTTTTTAATACTAACTTGCACAAGACAATGGTATCTGAAAAACAGCGAATACGAGAGTAATCTCTTCAACTGATATGAAGAGCCATTTAACTAATTTGCAATTGATCGAAAGACTCTTTAACTTATAAAGAATTTATTGGCTTGTACAATGCAAGTAGCCACTATTTAACGATCGATTTTACGATTATTTACTCTTAACCAAAATGTCTATAATGCAGTCTAAGACACTCATACTGCAA
Source organism: Chironex yamaguchii (assembly GCA_024741275.1). NCBI lineage: Eukaryota > Metazoa > Cnidaria > Cubozoa > Chirodropida > Chirodropidae > Chironex > Chironex yamaguchii. Next base: position 16,964 of record JANTCA010009447.1, read on the forward strand.
AATCATAGTGGCGTCAAAACTCAAATTTCACGTCTAGCAAATAGTGATCTGCCTTAAATAAAATGATTCCCTGCTGAAATCACACAGTGTATCAAGAAATTAAACATCGTGATCCAGACACTTAATTATGTTCACGCCAAGACCATTGGAAACCGGACAGTATATGCGAAAGCTAAAGTCCTTTCCTGTGAAACCTGGAAACAAAATACAAGCTTAGAGCTAAAGGATCTACACGTCTGCGCTTCTGCTTAAACTGTTCAAGACTACGCTAAGTAATATCATTTTAAAGCTGCACTTTCCGTTAGTATGAGTTTATTGAGACTATATCACTTGATGTCGTCTCTTCATTTGACATGATCGTCCAATAAAAGGTCTACAAATATAGTCCATACATGATTTTAGGGGCAAGAGACCGTCCTGGTCAAAATGTAGCCCCGGGACTCGAATTTCGCAGAGATACATTTACTAATGCCTACTCATGTGTTAAGTCTTCTATCGTTTCTTTTGGCAGCAGTTTATAATGTATAGGGATGGGATAAAAGGAATATTCCTACCTGAAGACCAACTTTCGGTGCAGTCGTGGAGTATGTCATTTAAATTTGAGACGATTATGTGTTTTCTTCTTGAATAACAAGTAACATACCGTGTTCCCACCATGTTGATAAAACGTTTTAACAATCAGCCAATGTCTTAAGTTACGATCTCGTATACGTATAAACACTGTAACAGACATCGAACTGCATCTAGCTCATCACAACAGTGATACGAGTTACAAGAAAAATAATTCGTTGAAAAATGTCATATTAATTTAACAAGTACTTACAGATAAGCTCATTCTTAAAACAACTTTTACACACGCAGAATCGGAACCCATGAAAAGCAGAGTTTGCATAAATTACCTTTCAAATATTCTCTTTTGAGTTCACCAGTCTTTTCCGTGTTAATGGACCAACTTCGGTTTGACTTTTGTACCTAACTAAAAGCTAGGCAATTAGTAACTCGACTGATTGAATCGAGGATGTTTGCAGTAGACATTGAGCTGCCACAGTTATCTTCTTGATCACGTGACTCACTAAGAGTTCCCAGCTGATAGGTGCGTCTACGTTTTGACAGAGCACGCTTGGCAACCAATTCTACGAGTTAAAGCTCTCAAATCCCAGAGGAAGTGAATCCCGTTGAAAGCGTACTTTCGTCCTGCTCCTGTCGACTGTGAATTAATTTCATATATGATGTTATCGATCATTCAGCGTTCATTTTACGAAAGTTGTGCATCACTGCGAATTCAGCTGTTCTGTCTACTTTGACCTTTTCAGAAATAATTTCAGTTCATTACCACGGAATCAAACCTATGAATTGTTGTTCATTCAACACATATTTTTTTCCTTTAGTGTTCTCAGGTTGGTCTTCACCCGACGTCATCGGGAACTATATACCATATTCTTTCTCAAAAGATTACGGTGGTAAGGTTGCAACTTAAACAACACTCATCACGTTACGCCCTTCAGACATAACAGACAATCAGCTTTCGACAAAGCCATTAATCGCTGAGTGTTAAGAAATGATAACACTGAACTAATGGTCATTATAATGTAGGTACTATTGTATTTTAAGCATATTTCATCACGGGAGGAAATTAAATATGCACTTTTTCTAATTTAAAGAATTTGACCCACGCGAGATCTTACGAGAAGCTGTAGAGGTTACTTTAGCTCATGGACATACGAATCATCTCAGTAGGAGGAAATCAAAAATGTATTGGGAGAGATTCAAAGAAGCCTCTGACTTCAGAAATGGAATTCATAAAATCAACTCGCACATGTCAACACTTTTCTTAATTTTCTGATGGCGGCATTCTTTATGATTCACTCTTTTTATCTTTATCTTCAGTTTTCTTGATCTTGCCAAGCTGAAATCCTTAAATGGCACGAAGATCTAAGCCACGGTTGAAAGCATGGAACATTCCAGATTACATAAGCATAAAAAGGCTTTCCATACACTTTACGGTGTCCTAAATGATAGAAGCGAAAATGAAAAAGGTGGTTAAGGGAATCGGATGTATTATGTGCACAGTTCCTTCGTTAGCTTCTACCATACTCTTGGTACAAGTGGATACCAATCCTATTCCTTGCTAAAGTATGAGCAGATTCCCTCATTGGTTGTGCTCTGGTAAACACTTTACCCCTTAAAACCATGGAGGTAGACTACATGTCTGCAAGCGCACAAGTGTTACGTTGCTGTAATGTCAATGCTAGTTTATTAGGTTCTGCCCCTTAATCCCGTCGATCGTTTCAAAACTGGTTTAAAGGAGAGGAATGGAAACAAATTTAAGGTAAACAAAGTCACTTATTTTTCCATTGTGAGTCACTTCTGCACAAATGTTTGGTCAAAGAAAATGCAACCAATGTATGACAAAGTTAGCAGTCTCTCCTATCATTAGCTTGTCTACCATAGTCTCATCTTTCTGGTACACGACGACACGATTGTTGTATTCTATACAACATACCGTAATTTACGGTGTCTCTTTTGACTCCTATATACAAAGAAACCAATTGATATGGTACTTTGTTAAAGATTTACCGTTATGGGGTTAGTGTACGACCAGTAAATGTTGGAAGTATGATAATCTATGCTGACTTTAGATTCTGATAGGACAGTGAATTATAATTTAATCATGTGTTGTTACACTTGTCACTCATGTTTTTTGTGGATATGTGTAATTTTTTTTTCTACCTTCTGTTTTATGTAAACTGTTTATGTCGAGAAAAGATCATAGAGAAAGTACAAGCTCTCTATCTGTATGATTTTATAGTTTTAACATTATAACATAGAATTTGTAACTTAACTGCATTTGTCAAGAATAGAGTGGTCCATTCTCGTATTTCTGAACTACAAAGCCTTAGTCATGGTTCTTTTCACGCTGCGAACAAGTTGCCTAGACTAGATCAAGACGGGTGTTGTATGCGATTCCTGATTTCCGAGAAGATAAGATACTAAATCGTAATCCTAGACGAATTCAAAAAGAACTCAACTACCTATCACGTTTTTAACCGGGACTAATTTAAGTTTAGCCAATGATCCTTTTATTGGCATTAACAAATATGGAATAACACTTTTTAGATTTAATTTTAGTTAGCACCATCTACCATTCAAATTATCGGTTTAATAAAAATAAATTGAATGTGATAACATATGATTAACATTATTATAAACATATAGAAATTGATAGCGCATCCAAGTACGAACCAACAAAAAGTGAAATAACGCAACATAACTATGTCTTTGTTTACACTTAATGTTTCTCGCATTGTATTGGCTTACAAGTCGGATACTCTCTACCTTTAGATAAACTTTTTACCATCAAGTTGCATAATTGCCGTGCTCAGCATGGTATAAGCTCAGCAGGGCATAGAACATCCTCTTTTCGTTGTTCTTTGACCAAACTTACTAGCAATTAAAGAGTATTTTAAATCCCTTCAACAAAAGATCTTTACTTTTGATTGATACCTGCTCATCTCCTTGCGTTTTATGCATGTCATTAAGTGTGATTTTAAAGTTACTGAAGAACCAACATTTTGTTACATTGACTTCAGGCGTGCAAACTCATTTGGAAAGCTTTTCTAAATTCTCTATTTCCTTTCGTCTGGAGTGAAACATTTCAGTCGGTTGTAAAACATGTCTTCAGCCTGGGACTGATATGTTCCTGTATCTTTTGCTCCCTTTTGTGAATAAAAGTGATTATTTTCCTTCAGCCTTCTCTACACCATTGTTATCTGTGTGATTATAGTAATCAGGTGGCGATCTCCACTTTTGATTCAATTCAGAATTGTCTCAATGAGCTTTACCTCTATCGCTTGGACTTAATACAAATTTTTATACACGAAGCATGCCTCTTTACTTAATACAACACTCTTAATTTAGTTGCTCATTCTCTCCCTGGTAAGTGATTCATTCTTCTTGCTACTGACAGGAGCTGTTTTCCTCAACTGTAAGGACATAGTGTCTTGTTTCAATCTGCATTTCACAATCACATTTTAAATCGCCTTGAAAATTAGCAACACTACGCTAAAATCATACTTAAAAGCTCTGTTCGTCCGGCACTCTTCAAAGTATGAATCGTCAGAAAGGAAGGTATAGATGTATGGCAATGTTTTGATAAGAAATATGGGTTGACAGTAGCCGATCATAAGCAATAAAGACAAAGACACAAAGAAAATAGAAAAATAGTATATTATTGGAAGACTCCATGCTAAAAAACAGAGCCCATTCTGTCTACAGAGGACTGATTTTGTTGTTTCAATGTAGACAGTGGATCTGTCAATACGCTTAGTTGGAAGGACGATCTAGTTATGCCAATTATGTTATATGTAAATATTATATTTCACGTATTGTTATTTTTGTTGTGTCTCCAAAATTCCTTTCATTTCTGGTGTTTAATAATCCCTCATTTTTCTAATGAATTCATTTCTATCAAAAGTGTTTTGAAGAGCATAAGATCAAGACGTATTTCTTGGCATCTAGTTTAAAAAAGCCTTTCATGTCTTGACTCATTCTGGGAATTTTATACAATACAGTTAGGATACCAGTGTTTTTACGATTCTTCAGATGGCGTACTCGGCAGTAAACGCAGTTATTTCGCATACCATGACGCTAAGCGAAAGCAAGCTCTTGTTACTTTTACAAATGATCTACTCTTTTCTAATAAATATAAGGCAGCTTGATATAAGTCTGCTTGGAAACATAAATGAACACAAGCGATTTCATCACCAGATTTACTAAACTCAGTGACACTCAATCGAACAGAAGTTATACGTGATGTTTTATTTATGAAGAAAAGTTCGAACGCACCATCTAAGGCTAACCGAGGGGAAAAGGATGTGTAAATGCAATTGCCAGTAAAAAGAGTAACCGTAATACTTTACTGTCTTTATTAAACAATTTTATAATTACGATCATTAATCAGTTATTCTTTAGATTACTTTGACAGATAGTTTTGCAAAATATCTCTCAAATTTAGCATTTAGAACGTCGTGTGTTGTCTATGGAGCGTTGACTGAAGTGCAAGATTGCAAATAAGGACAATACGTTCTGACTAGATATTACTTGTTTTCAAGCTATTGGAAAGGTTTTTTCCTTTGATTCTTTAATGATAAACTTGTAATTTTGAAAGAAATAACTGGTAAATTGTTGCGCCACCGATGTGCAAAACCCTTCTGTAACTGTTACCCCCTTTCAAATGTCCTGTTGAGGTACATGTAGTAGTTGCTTGTAGAACAAAGGTATGTGTAGCACTACAATGCTTACTGTAGTAATAAAACTTTCAAATTATAAGCTATTTAAGCTGTTGTTAAATAACGTTTTGCTATTACAATACTACTTCAATATTTTGGAGATAACTTTATCAAATATTTCTGAGATAACTTTATCAAATATTTCTGGTACCTACTTAAATTGTATACTTGACATTCTATATAATAATCAGTAAAATGGACTGAAGATATCAAAAGCAAGGTTTTTGTAAATCTATGAATATTCAAAATCCTGAGTCCTTAATGTCTTATTCATACTGTCTACAGTAACAGAAATATATGGTCAGAAATATAGGTAAATTCTGATTTACATCTGACTGTGATAAGATACGTACGTGCGCAACAGTATCAGACGAGTGACAGTGTAATGGAAAGCGAAATTAAAAATTGATAATAGAACAAGGACAGATGAAATTTGTTCCCCTTCCTTGTCAGTCTAAGGAAAAACAACTGAAATGTGACTATCTCTCAAGAAGCAAAATTATTGTTACAATTGATCTAGAAAGTGTGTACTTAAAATTTAGGAATATCCTAAATGTCTAAATTAATTACAAAGTGTTTCTTAAGCACTGGCAACATAAACAGATAAACAAATATACATGAAATATATATTATCACATTTTTTTCATTTATCATTTATGATATCCAAAACTCTCTGACGCCCAATAATTATTGTGTATCGAACATTTGTTAGGAGGCATTTTGCTTCAGAAAAGAGATAGAAGACATATATTTCTTCCATAGTCACGAGTGGTAGTCAGTTTTTTAACAACCTCTTTCTTCCACCTCTCTTAGGGAAAATATTAATTAGTTTGTTTACATATAAACTTTTTAATTATTGTGCAGTAATCCATGATGATAAGTTTTACTAAAGTTATAGTACTACCCTTATACTGATAGAATTTCTGCTAAAATATGTGTTAACTAAATAAAGCCTTCAATTACAAGAATTAACAACAATACAACTGGAAAATTTCGTGCTAAATTGTCTTGTATGACAGTTTAACAGAGACACATTCCTTGACATGCTTTCGCTTTAGTCTTCAACGGTAGTTTCAGAGCAATTTTCTCTTGCACAATTTTATCTTCATGCGATTGATAGAATTCATCTCTTGGTGTACTTGTTGCGGCAAGTTTAAACGTACAATCTCGCTTACCAAGCTCTTTCAAGAACTCTATGTCGAAGTTATGAATACTAATACAGTAGTGGAATTTAAGAATGAGGTTTTCGGGCATTGTTCCTATCAAACAGTACTGATGTATTTGCGATTAGGCTTTGATGTCTATAACGTAGACCAGCAAGAAAGAGTTTCCTGCACTTTGCCTGGACGTAAGTTTAAAACTTTAGAAATGGAACGCTATTGTTAATGGCAACAGGACTAATCAATAGTAAAGTGTCACTGCGTTGGCATTTTAATGAAGAATTGTAAACAATCAGCCTGTGTTAAACTCTGATTTATTTTTTGGAGATTAAATTGTGATGTTTGCTAACTTAGACAGCCTAGTTAAAGTATGTAATATATTAACTGTTTCTTAACACTCAAGCGCAATGCTAAACAAACAAGTTTTAATCTAAGGGAATTTTGATGGGCAGAATAAATGTATCACCTGTGGGATGAACATGTTTTATTATCTTGTTTACGTTGCTGTTTTTACTATCCTTAACTTTAACATAATCAGAAACAGAGAATATAGATTCATTGAATTTAGTCGTACTTTACAATGTGAGAAAGTTTGTCAATTTCCAAAATATCTATATTAGTAGTTGTTTGTCTCATTGTAGTTTGATGGGTTTTGATCAAGGGGAAAGTAGCCAAACAAACATTGTCAGTTGGTGATGCAAAGTCCATTTCCTGTAATTAAAGTATATCATAATTTTGCATTTAGATCAAACACAACGCCACATGCAAAGCAGAACTAGAAGATGAATCTGTAAGCAGCAACATAATCGACACTTTTTCCATAAGCATCAGTAATTTTCTTTTCCTTTATCATATAGATTCAGGGATTGCCTTGTTTACCTCCTTTAAAAGCTTGGAATGAAAAATGTCTCTCTCTAACCAGTCCATTCTTATATATCGCATGCAAGAAAAATTTATCAATTCCTCTACGCTTTATGGTCCGTCATACATACACATGCATAGGAAACACGTTATCACGTCACACTTCAAGACTTGGTACTAGATTGCCTTCAAGAACCACGTTTTAATGAGAAGTACACCCAGGCTGACTTACAATTATGCAAATTACGACTTATGACCTACGATAACGCGACCTCTAGCCAAAATGAGAATAATAACTAAGACTCTAAAAAACATTGGCTTGCAACCAAATCCCATATGCGTAAAGTTCAATAGGCAGTTGCTTGCACCAGTTATGCATCTACAGCACAAAAGAAAAAAAACGATTACAAGATAACATTCTGACGGATTAGTCCTGCACTAGTTTCGACACTTTGCTGCACACACTGAAAATCTCCAGTGCTTAGTTGTCGTAGAATATGCACAGCTCATTGAAAAAAGAATGTGCACAAATTTTGTACTTGGGATCGGGGAGCTTCAAAGCAAATGCGTATGCACATTTGATAAGAAAATCGGAAATTATGTTTGCAGTAAAATTGCTTATAATCGATAATGATCTTTCAAAGGCTTGGAGTTGAAAATGTTGTGCAGCATATAATTCAGACGTATAAGGTCTAATAATAGATAACCTTAGTTTTAAGCCTGCTACAAAATAGAAGGATAAATGTCAGCTATAAATATTTTCTTGTTGACCCTTACCTTAAATTTTTTCCCAACATGATGACCTGCTTGCTGGCAAATAATCACTACGTTACTCAGTCACTCTGAATACCATCTTAAAAGAACCAAATGGTAATGCATTTCTTCTTCGGAGGCTGCATATATAAAAAGAGTGATCTGAAGCCTTTATACCTCCTTGCTTTGAACTATTCATAAATATCCAAACAGTAAGCTAACCATCTAATATTAAAATCACCTTGAAAATTTGCGACATTGCGCCAGAAACATACTTAAAAGCTGTTTTCGTCTGACACTCTTCAGAGTATGAATCGTCAGAAAGGAAAGTAAATGTATATGGCAACCTATTTATATGAAGCTTGTATCAAAACTAACCAATCATAAACAAGAGAGGAAATAAAGAAAGAGAAAATGAAGAAATAAAACATTATTGGAAGAGTCCAAGTGAAAAAACGAAGTCTTTCTGCCTACTGGTTTTCTTGTTTTAATGTAGACAGACTCCAATACACTAGTTCAATTTGCGTACCACAAAAAGATTGTTCATAGACTATTACTTCCCATCGCAGGGACGCACGAAAAAAAGGACAAAATACATGAGCGTGTTAGTTCAAGCAGTTTTCATCTCTTGATGAAACTATAAATGTTTGTTTGTGCAGGCGCTTGAAAAATATACCTAATAGCTCAAATAAATGGTAAAGCAATCCTCATCAAAAGTTCTCTTGAGTAACATGTATTTTGTTATGCCAAGTACCACTGCTGGGCTAAAAGTGACAAGCCCTCAAACGTTGCTAAGGAGATTTGTTCCAAAATACCCATAGTCTAAAATGAGTCCAGAAACTTTCAGGTTAAATAAGTGTAAGAAAAAAATTCCTTTGGAACAGTTCAAACCTACAAGAAGGTAATCCATATGACCATCAAGAAAAGCCCTTTGCGTAGTTTGAAGAAGCGATTTCATGTTAGACTTAGGACAGAGAGACAAAAGAAAAAAACAGTGGAAGATGGTAAGAAAGACAGTATCACTCATATTTTACTTACATCTTACTGATATAACTGTTACTTATTATGTGTCATTTACGACCCTATTTTTTCAAACAGTGAACATATAGCTGGCTTGACTTTCAAGGAGCCTTGTATTGACACAGACATCAATAAGAAATCATTGAAGCCATCCCAGAGAAAGAAAGCCTCACTATCTCACAAGCTAGAACCTTAAGCCCGAAAATAAAACATGCATTATCAGCCAAGAAGAATTTAAATAGCCAGGAGGAAGTTATACTGTTATTTGTCATAGACAATTGCCAGGAAGGAGAAAATGGACGAGTTAATTTATTTATGATTGTGGCGTTTACTAACAGAAACGCAAATCAATCCTGCAAGATTACAAATAATTACTTTGTTATGTTTGCTACGTACAATTTAAAGCAATATCGTTTTGCGAAAGAATTGTTTCATTAAAATAGACAGCATTGAAGTAACTTATATCTTCTAACTGTAGTTTTGCAAATAAACAACCTTAGTTTTGTCTTCATTTTTAGCCCTTCTGTAATACGAAAAATGTTTAAATCCCATTAACTTATGCATGCATTTACTATTGTAAGGTATCATCCTAACTAAATGATTTTTAATATAGAATCAACACATTTGTTCTGACGTCAATACTAATTAGTGTCCAGACGTAGAATCTGTCTATACTGCAATTTATTACCCTTTGGAAGGATTCCATTTCGTACTAAATACGATAAAGTATGTAATTATTGTCTATTATACATTTTCAGGAAATAATTTAAGAAGAGTGTCAAAAATGTCTTTTTTTCTAGTATCTTTATGATTGTTTTATGGTACTGTAATTTGTTTATGTCTTTGTTGGTGGTATTACCACCAATCATAAACATTCTACTTGGGCTTGTGAAATGTGTCGTGCTGCTGTTGAAGTGACAATATCACAAGATTAACACGCTTACGTTAGTACAATAAACGTGCACGCGAAATGATTGCGTGAACACTGATGTTCTCATTTTCGTATGAATGTCGAACTCAGGTAGAAAAATTTTATGCTGGCCAAATTATGTGTTAAAAGATGTTCAGTCTGACTAACACGCCCTGCCCTTCCCATGAAACAATCTTCAGAGCTTACGAACGACCACGTCACTGTTGTCTTGCTATGAGAAACGAAAAATATAATCGCTCCATTCACAACTCTCATAGTGCTTAACGGTCGACCAGGTACTTCATTATTCTTAATTTACTTCTTATATATTTTCACTTGGTCAAGAAGATGGAATATACAGGAATCAAAGTTACAAATTAAAGATAAAATGATCTTGTAAAATGCTTTACTTTTATGCTGGTCAATCAGTAATATCAAATAAGTTAAAATATAATGTACTGGTTTATGATGGCTACTTTAAATTTAGATTCGTATCTGACCCAACTAAAGCTGTTAAAGCGCATATTTTGATTGCTCTAGAGATACCAAGATAATATCTGAAATACCGTCTTCAATCTTCTTATCCTGATGGTTAGTGTTTTGGACCTTTCACGACGTCAATTAATCTAGAACATAACATGGTCGATTGCATGGTCTTAGTAGCAACAGGACGTCTTCATATGGTTAAACTTAAACATTACTTAATTATCTAAAGTTGAGAAAGAATGCCATTTCAGAAGTTGTAGGTGAATTGAGATAACTCAATTAAGTGTCAGGTAAATTGATATATTCTTGCTTGACATATTACTTGGACACTGCCATTGTAAGACACATTAGAAGGTTAATTATGTTTTAATCATTTAAAATAAGTCCTGAAGCTCAAAAGTGAAATGGTAGTGGTGACGAACGACCTACGTACGTTAAGCACTAGGCGCTGCTTGTGACAAATAATGTGACACAGAACTCTATAGCCACCATAGGAGTAATCAGTTCCGGTAGCAGAGCCTTGTAGTCAAATCCACAACATAAATCAAGTATGTAAATGTATATAATTAAGAAAGAAATTTCTC
>JANTCA010009458.1:0-28001 GCA_024741275.1 Chironex yamaguchii
CACATAGTGTGCGTAGACAATGTACACCGCGGGTGGTTTCTTGAAAACATGTTTTAATGGAACAAAAAATTTTGTTCATTTGAAACCGGCTAAAAACCAAAACGGTCTCGAGGGCAATTCTGATTCACATGGACAAAACGGTTTTTAGCACTGGGGACCATTTTGCACTAAGCGCTTGCGACCGTTTTGTTGCTCTCGCAAAGAACGGGAAAATTTTGATTCACATGGAAAAAAACTTTGTTTTCAGCCATTAGGACGATTTTGTTCTCGCGGCTTAAAACAATTATGTCTTCCTTGTGAACCAGGCATAAGTGCGTCGCTTGACGAATCTGAGTATAATCAAATCATGTGACAAATATGACCCATGCAGAGACTAACTTATGTGTCTCAAACCCGCGAGGATACTGATTTAGAAGCAATCCAAGAAGAAGCTGTGTGTCAAGAAGATGTTCCAGACCAGTCAATTGACCCCGATGATTCTGATCGAATGATCAGATTTTTAGCCTAGCAAATACCAAAAAAACCTACAATTTTGTAACTTTAATTGCCCATTTTTATAATAAGACCTCTCTAATAAGCCCCCGCTCTAATATGTCCCTCCCCTAGGACCTCAAAAATTCAATCATTCTCCTGGGGCTTAATAGAGCGTTTACGGTAGTTAACTTTCAACACCACATTTAAACCACATTTAACACCACAAACATAAAAAAGAGACACTCCTGCTTTTCCAGAATAGCAGGACTAGATCTTGACATAACAATGACGAAGGGCCTGCGTAGGTTGCCTCTGAACCAATTAAATTAGTTCAACCTTGACATGTGATCATAATCACTGCATCACGCTCCAGCTCTAGATTGAGCAGGAGTGCTCTTTGGTTTAGTCTATTGTGAAGAAGGACCAAACTAACAATGGCCGATTGTGAAGCAGGACCCTGTGAAAAAGGCAAAGGCAATCAGAGTTTGATTGAATTGTAGCCATAGAATTTTTTGGAGTCACTGACCATCATAGTAACACTAAGTATTGAGTGATACCCAGTCCCATTCTTGACCACCTACCGCAGAAAGACCACCTTCCTGTTGCAGTGTCATATCTTGTGACCATAAGTTTGCGTTGTAGTTTTACAGTTAAAATACAATTACAATAAAACATTCAATACTTAGCATGATGAAGATCTTAGCCGTTTATTTAGACTTGGCAGAGTAATCAGATTCTTCAATTTAAGTGATTTTACGTTCAGGCTGAAACGAGGTCTTTTCGTGGGAACGAGGCTGGAGGCCCTAGAAATTAGCCGTATAACATCGGTTTTCGTAGTCAGCGGCCCAAACTTGACTAAACAGACTCATCCATAAAATATTTTTTTTAACACCCCCACCCCCCCTCCAACCACCGCCCTCCATGACTTGGACTATTCTGGAGGTGTAAAAATCGCAGGTTGTACAATGATCAAGTAACTATTCACTCACACATGACAATGTCAATGGTGATTCTGCTGCTAATCTGCATTTGTTAAGCAATGCATTAATAATCCTGCTCATCATGCTAGCCATAAGTCTCATCATTCCAGACGTAAAAGAAAGTGCCACTAATAACTTTCCAAAGATCTCCCTTTAAAAAGCTCATAACGTCATTCTATGGCACTGGTAAATTTGCAAATAGCTACAGATTAACATCAAATTAAATACTGTAAAGGCAAATAACGTCGCATAAATAGTAAATATCATGCATATCACTTAGATCACATTCGTGATTGTGACCAAACTTATAGCCAGAGATTTTGCCATAATTGCTATTTCGCTTAGTAGTTTACACTTTTGAGCTTGACAACATCATCACTTCCTTTTGAGCCATATAATGAGATAGAAAGAATATAACTAAAACAAAGGCATTTACCAGAGAGTCATTAATCAAAGAAATAAAAACCCTCCCTTACTACGCTCTGTTGTAAAGTATTTGTAGAACAGAACATGTCTCAAACTATAATGGGAACAAGCCCAGAAATCAAAATGAAGTTATATTAGGACATGAGTGGGTCACTTAGTATTATTACTTGTAATAAGCAGTATATTCTCCTTTTCCACTGTGCCATCACTTATGCAACCGAGACCTGTGTGAAGTGTCATGTTCTGATAAACTCACTTTTTTGGACGAAAAGACAGTTAGCACCTGGTGTTCGCATCAACCTCATCTATCTCTAGCCAGATCTGTGAACGCTACTACTCTCATCTGCATCCAGTCTGTGATGTTACTCACCCATGTTGTTCCTGGTCTTCCTCTGCAAAGCTTCCCCTCAACTTTTCCCTCCATCAAGCTCTTCTGTAACCCATTCTTTCTCACCAAGTCCCCACAATATCTGTACTTCCTCTTTTTGATGTTACCTAACAGCTTTCTCTTGGTCTTTGCTCTTGGTAACACCTCTTCATTTCTGATATGATCCAAATAACTAATTTTCATTCTTCTGTGCGTCCACGTTTGAAAAGCCTCAATTTTGTTACAAGTATCTTGATTCAGGGTCCACGTTCCTGCTGCATATAAAAGTGTTGATATTATGTAACATCTCAACACCCTTTCCTGACTTCCAGCTTTAACTCTGGCGTGCACAGAAGATCTTTCATATTCATGCAGTTAGTTCTGGCTATTTCAATTCTTCTTTTGATTTCCACATCGCTCCTTCCATCTGCTGTTATGAATTGGCCCTACTATACGAACACTTTTACCTGCTCCAGTTCCTTTCCCTCTACCTTCACTTTTATACTGCATGCCTCTTGCACATTCCTTCTTGCAACCATGGTCTTCGTCTTGTTTACATTGATATTTAATCCTTTTGCCTCGCTCCTTACCCTCACCAGGCTAACTACGTATTACAAACCTTTTGCTGAATCTGGCATCAGGGCTGTATCAACTGCAAAACGCAGGTTCGTAATGTTCCTTCCGCCCAACTTGACACCCGGTAATCTGTCTGCATCTTCAAAAATACTCTTAGTGCATAAATTGAAAAGCTTCGGCGAAATGACGCACCCTTGGCGCACTGCAAGACAAAACAAAAGACAATATAAAAGGACAAAGGCACCATCCTTAAGTTTCGCAACCAGCGTTTTCTGTTGAATATGGTGCAAAACATTGCGGTTTCTCCCTAAGTATCTTGATTTGAACCCTTATCTTGTAAATTACTTTTGGTTCATGTTTAGTGTTGTGGCCATGACGTAGCTGTCTGACCCCATCCACACAAGTTGTGTTTTAAATTAGTTTCATGATATGGGCATTTTATCACGTCTTCTTGTTGTGATACACCTTTCAGATAATAATTTGTCAAGTGACATTCAGCATGTGGCCCAAATGTCACAGCCGCGCAAAATATGAAATGGGAGATAGTCCTATGATTTTAATCAGTCCCTCTTCAGACTGAAAAAGTGAAGAGAAACTGCTGGCAGTGGCGGCTGGTGCAAATTTGCTTAAGTGGGGCGATAGCTCTGATAGATTTTCACAACGACACCGAGCTGAATGTTTTGCACACAATGTTCCCTATGATTTCTTGAGTTAACGGGCAGATTCAATTTTGCCCCGGAAATGAGGGAAAATCGTCTGATGTCGCCGACAGTCAGTATGAACTACGCATGCCCAGATGCCAAAATCTTGGGCGAGTTTTGTCTTGTCCTTGCTGTTCACGGTCAGACAATACAGAAAAAGTAGAATGCAGCCCTGTGATCTGCTTCAAGTCAACCCTCAGATACCTTTGGAAATGCGTTGACAGTTAACGCTGCAGAGAAAGACTATGGGAAATCACGGTAGGTCGTTCCTGAATATGACTAGGAGTGACAAAATTTGTCAATTCACAAAATAATCGGATATGGACGACCTTCTCTGCTTTTGAATGGTGGGGTAATGCCCATGGTGCCCCCAAGCACCAGCCGCCACTGACTGCTGGAGAAATTAATTTGATGAATAAGAAGTTTTTAGTGTCCTTTTACGTCGATCATAATATTAGTTTCATGACATGTGCATGATTAGTTTCATGATATGTGCATGATAAGTTTCATGATATGTGCATTTTATCACGTCTTCTTGTTGTGATACTCCTTTCAAATAATTTGTCAAGTGACATTCAGCATGTGGCCCAAATGTCACAGCCGCGCAAAATATGAAATGGGAGATAGTCCTATGATTTTAATCAGTCCCTCTTCAGACTGAAAAAGTGAAGAGAAACTGCTGGAGAAATTAATTTGATGAATAAGAAGTTTTTAGTGACCTTTTATGTCGATCATAATATTATTATGAGATAGACTGGCTGCTAGTGATAACAGACTTAACCTTTTCGTAGGGTTAAATGTCATGGATGTAGGTAACTGCATCTATGGTTGAAAGAAAGAGACTTTGGACTTGTGTCCTTCAAGAAAAAAGAATGGATGATAATAATCTCCTTAATGTTATTCTCGATTTGTTTTTTAAGGATTGTTATAGAAGTCGTAGTAATAATCGTTCATGACCTTACTCTGTCACGAACATGACTAATTTGTTCTATGATCTAAGTGAAAATACATCCTAGGTTACTTGTAACCAAATTTCAGTAAATAGGCGAGTCACGTTACTTAAATGAAATTTCTAATTCTATTTTTAGAATGTTAAAGAAAGCAAAGTTTACCGTTGTCCTTTCGCTAGGCTGAACAGGCTGATCTATTTAGGTGTTATTTTACAATTGTATGCAGATCAAATGACATACTTTCACTGGTACCCCACTCGCTCTTTGGATAACATGGGAACTTATTATCAAGAGAGTCTTGGATAGTTGGATAACATCATATAAAACACTGGACCCAGGGACGTAACTTCACTAATTTTTTTTTGGGGGGGGAAGGAGGGGTGTAAACAGTTTTGTCCTGCAAAATTTTTTCCTGTAAAACAAGTATATAAGTATTTTTTTTTTCATGCCATACTTTTAACACTTTATCAAGCGAGATAGAGTCTGTTAGGTCATTCTCACAAGCCAGTAGAATGAGATTATTTAATTGTTCATCTTTCACCCTTGATCGCAGTGAATTTTTTAACAATCTTAAGTTTGCTAAAGGTTGGCTCGTCTTTAGCCACAGACACAGATACAGTTAAACGAAGACTGTAGCATTGGTAAACCGTTGGGAAAATTTGTTTGTTTGCAAATGAAAATTTGGCAGCCTCTTTGACAGAAGTTGGCTTTATCTGTTGCTGTTCAATCATTGACCTAAAAGCCTGGTGGGAAAAGCTTGCAAAGATCGTGGACTGTTTCTGTGCTTATCTTTTTGAGTAGTGGCTGCAATGCCATTACCAATGGCTTAATTTTTTGTAATCATGCCTTGATATTTTCATCATACTCTGCTATCAGAGAATCGGGAACAACACACATTTCTGTTCTGTAGAAGGAATTAAATGTTAATTGCGCTGTTTCTGGACTGTTGTCAATCTTTCTTTGCTGAAACCTGCGTCGATGTTTTCTAAACTCAGCTGCTGAATCTATTCTATGCTGTTTTGCATACTCGTTTATAGCATCCAAGTCCGCATCCATAGCC
Organism: Chironex yamaguchii; assembly: GCA_024741275.1. Lineage (NCBI taxonomy): Eukaryota > Metazoa > Cnidaria > Cubozoa > Chirodropida > Chirodropidae > Chironex > Chironex yamaguchii. The sequence continues at coordinate 5,535 of JANTCA010009458.1, forward strand.
TTGTTATCAATGCGAATCATCTTAAGATTTTCTATGGTTGTTTCAATTAACTTCATCGCATCAGAATTAAGAAATTCAATTAACGATACCACAACAAATGGGGAAACGAACATATGTATTGGATTTGATAAAGTACAAAATAATAAATATATTTTGTGAAGTTTGGTTTGTGATATATTTTGCCCTGCGAGAACTACTACTTCCTTCAGCTTTGCCCTGCGAAATGCTGTTTTTCAAGATTGGGGGTGAAAGCCCCAACCCCCCCCCCCAGTAGTTACGTCTTTGACTGGACCGAAACATCCTAGGTTACTTGTAACCAAATTTAAGTGAATAAGCGAGTAAAGTCATTTACTAGAAAGTCCTTTTAACATTAATTTTGGAGTAATAAAGAAAGCAAAATTTACAGTTGTGGTTGGACAAGTTGTCAGTGCTATCATTCCTACTGCATCCTAAAACCAAAACAATTAATGATGATAAACTGGTTGACATTAAACCTGATTGTGAAATCCGTCGTTTTCAAAGACATCTTCCTATTCATAGCCAAAACCTTACAGTTAATTATAAACACTCTTGTACAGTAAGGTGTTTAGATCTAAAGACGTTTATTAGGTTAAAAATATTTCTTTTAACGGTTTTCTTTCACATACAATGCAGGCAGGGGCAGCGCTGAGCAGTTTAAATGTAGTAATAAAAGTTAGATTGAAAGAGGAAATGTCGTTGTGGGTGTGATTATCGCAATTGCAAAGCCATGCCCAAATAACCTGGTAATAGGCCAGATCGTAGGTACACGTTAACCAAAAAAATATAAAAAATTTTGATTGATATCAATTTTCAAATTTTCTATTGTTTTTAATCTCTGATACATGGGAACTTTTAATATGTATACGACTCCATTAAAACTGCAATTTTGAAGCCATTCCCAGTGGAAGATATGCGGCTTCTTGAAACTGGGCATGTGTGCTTGCATTTGTAGCAGCGCATTTTTTAGCATATAAAGTGGCCGGGAAATTCCCCACCAGCCCCTTCCATTGCCGTACCAGTAGAACAATTTTGCCCCACCAGTTAAATGCCCTTTTGATTCAGTAAATTTTTGTTTTATTTTTCTGCCTCATTTGTGATATTTGTGGATTAAAGATGTAGTCTCGATTGAATAGATTATAACCAGAACTGCCTCTTGTAAAGGTGATTCCCCCCTTTCATTCACAAGGTTGGAGCTTTGGAGAACTCACATTTCAAATTCAGTGGGAATTATAGTGAGATTTTGTTTTTCACTAGCAACTGCTGTGAGGAATTAAGGTACCAAGGGTCTAGAAGGAATGAGAAAAGGAAAAAGGAAGAAGCAAAGCATATTGTAGGCAAGCGCAGCAAAATAACACACCAGGATGAAGGATCAAGAGAAGGCCTACTCATTGGGTCTCAAGTCAATCTCAACCCTCCTTTTTCATCAATGATATAACTGTAGTTCCAGATGTGTTGAAAGAAAACCACAAGGAGACAATTCCCTGCAGAGTACAAAAAGAGGTTCCTATTCTGGATAAAAATGATAACGAGCCGAAAATTAATTCCACAAGCAGTGTTTCAAGCCATTATTATCATGAAATTAAGCTGAATTTGGCAGGAATTATTGAATAATTGTCTGAATTACAGAAATTTGAAGCCATAAAAAAGCAGGAAAAAGCCTGTCCATGTACGTTGCAAAGTATGCAGCGAATATGAAGATGAGTAGGGAGAGTTCTGCGGCCTGGAAGTGATCGCAAAAAGTGGGCAGGCCAATCAGAGGCCGAGTTGATTTAAGTGTGAGGGAACAAAAGAACTAGTGTTTGAAAGTATTGGTGTGCATGTTAATGGGATGTTGAAGACAATGGTAAGTTAATTGCGTAGTGTGTTAAAGGCCTTTATGAGCAAAAATGAGCTGCGTAAGTACATAGGCAGGTAGATTAGGTTTTTTCCTGTGGATGTTCTCTATTTGCAATGGTCTACAGCTTAAATAGAGCAAAGAAAAAAGCTCTAAAGCTGAGGATCAAAAGAAAAAAAAAGGAAAAAAAGATAGGAAAGGGGAAAAAGGAAAGGGAAAACAGGAAAGGTTGGGAGTGGGAAAATAGTAGGACAGTTGAAGACGACAACTGTCGAGTACTTTTCTTTTTCTCATTTACTTTAAAAAGGTAAATCACTTTACAAAAAGATGAGGGGTGCTGTGTACAAAGAGTAAACAACCTACTGAGGGCTTACAGAATAATGTTCAGGAGATAGAGATGTGATCCCATCCTCCAATAGCTATCGCATGTCGTCAAATGAAGAGAGGGACAGTTTAGTGACTTTCAGTGTCTGAACTCTGTGGCAGTTCGATCTTATTAAACACATTTGTGTTGGACTGATTAAAAAGACAGTTTTTATAATCGTCGTGAGTTATGTACTTTTTTAGCACAGTCCTCTGAACTCCTCTAGCTTTTTTCTTTTCTCATCCTCCAAACTTTAACGAGTACATTTTTGCCCTTAGCCCGACAAATTCTTCCATAGGTTCTCCCAATAGCTCATCTTTCATTTTCCCAATTTTTTTCTTGTTTTCCGTAGAATAAAGTGCATGGCAAGTGGGGTAGTCCGAAAAATCAAAAAGACCCTCAATAGCTTTGAAGTCTTTGTAGAGATCGTCAGTCATTATGGAATAGCATAAGGAATCAGTGTCTGTGAATAAGAGAGTAGATCGTCTCTCTGGATAGTGCTTCTTGATGACATCATAATGGAAGTCATGCATTAATATCTTGGAAAGGTCTAAGATTGAAAATCCGAGGTAAATAGGTCTGTTCAAGAGGAGCGATGTCTTTTGCAGATTTACGGCAACAAGAGACAGAGTAAATATTTTGCAAAACATAAAAATTGCTTTTGTAGCTAGCTTCTGTAAGCGATCCCCATTTTTCACCAGTTCGATCCCTTTGTGCTTCCTCAAATTTTCCATCGTCTTCCCAACTACGGAATTTTTCATTAGTAAAAAAGTCCTTTTAAAAAGAATTGTGGGCCTGTGCTCTTATGCGTGTGTTGTAATCAATGTAGGGCTTCAACCATGGTGCTTGATGAAAACATAACTTTATCTGAAGCTTGAGACCGTGACGTCAGTAGCACTTTAAGGTGCGGTAGTGCACAACATAATTCGTTTTTGCAAAAAGTTTTGGAGTTAGCTTAGTGTTCTTCTTTGGGGGTTGTACTTGTAAATGACGACTGAGTATCCTCTGATATGGGGATAGTCGACCAGGAGTTATGTTCAAAAACTCGGGAGCCAACGGGTAGTCATGATGAAGATCGTGGTATTGTGGAGGATAATGTAAGTCTACTTCTAAGATATACCCTCCTTCTCCCTCCTCATCAATGTCTTTAAGGTTGAAATCCTCGATTTCCTCATTGGACAGCCATATAAAGTCTCCAGTCGGTAATGATTGAGACATGGCCCACCCGTACAAGTTGTTAACATCTAGATAAATCAGGTAACTGGTTGGTTGACTAGGGTCATAATCTTAAAGATAAGGGTTATTTGCTTTTGCATATCGGTGAGCAATCATGGACACCCCACCACATATTCCACATTCTATGAAAGGTGCATATCGAGGTCCGTGAAAAGATCCAGCTCTATGTTGCATGTAGGAGAGCAGCTTGCCATGCGAGTCCAGGGCTTGTGTAACTATGTGCCGGATCCAGATGGTAGTGATCCAGTCTAAAGTTCTCAAACACGTCCACTAGCATCAGTTTTCAGATATAGGTCATGGTAAGCTCCAAGGGTTGTCAATCCAAAGACTTGCCACACAGACCCGGTATAGGCACAATTCTTATCGGAAATATGAGATTGGGAAAGTGTGCTGTATAAGGCCTCTTCAGGGGGGAGATTATTTTCCTCGAATCGCTGCCAAGTATCCATGTATTCGTATGGATAGACACCTTTGCGTATAAGTAGTTGCAGTTTATGCTTGTCAGTCCACCTTGCTGTGTGGAAAAAGCAAGTCTGATCCAGGTTATTCGATAGAGTATCAAGAGAAGCTGGCATGAATTGAACAGAGTCTAAAAACCGAAGCCCGCCAATTTCAAAACTTATGTATTTTTCCATGTTATTGGCTAAACAAGTAATCTTTCCATGTCGGGGGAGATAGGAATGCAGTAGAAGATGTGCATCATAGCCACGCATATCGTGGAAGAAGACGGGTATCTTAAGCTTTTCTGGATCTATTTTAAAGTTTAGGTTACACCTATTGTGAGCTGCACCTCGGTATTGGCCCGTTAAGTGACTGTGATCTAAGACCTTGTCTCCGTCCAGGGACTCCTCCATTATGTGGCAGTGATCGGCAGCAGCAAAGTTTTCCTTATCCTCATCGGTCATTGTCACGGGCATTGGGTGCTTTAGAACATTACGTATGTCTCTGTCCGGCCGATGCATAGCATCCAAGATATGCAGAGATGCATTGGGGCCATGGTAAATTGTTGGTAGGGATCTAAACACATACCACTCGGAGACAAGATAGAAGCAGTAGCCACAGGGTTCATGCTCATGTATAGGCTTGGTAGAAGAAGAAGCAGATGACCTAGCACAGGTTGCAATTGGACGGAGCAAACACTTGAAATCCGCATAGATGGTGAAAGGGCACTTTAGTTGGTTCTGTATTTTGGTAAACTCCAAAACTGAATTCTCCTCTGTAGGCATCCGCAATTTTTGAAACCCATACAATGCACACATAGGTAGATGATTGTCCAGAGCACTCCTGCTTATAAAACTATGGAGACAGTACAAGCAAAAGTGCCTCTCCCCATTATGGTTTGATAGTTGTGCAGTGAGGAGACGAGATATACTTCGAATCAAGTAGTAGTGTTTTTTGTCATCCTTCGACAGGAGAAGTAAGTTCACATGGTGCAGCTGTTGACGTTCTTTTGTAACATAAAGTGGGAATACATCGTCATCCTCGTAGCCTAAGACATTAATGCATATAGATGGGTTCATCTTTTCAAACTTTAGCACATCCTTTAGAGGAACAGGGAACTCAAACCCCTCAGTATTAATTTTGTCCTCATATCGTTTGTAGTTATACAGTCAATTAGCCTGTTTTCTAACTGCTGATGGATGAAGGGCCGCCAGAACACTCCAGAGAAAGCACTTTTTATCGTGGTCATTCTTAATGTTCAGTATGGCTTTCTTTTTAAACAGAGCTGAGGGTAGTGGAAAATAAGAAGATCCGTGCAAGGGGGTTACTCTCACGATGCCGAGGTCAAGATGATATATCTGTTGAAGTATCCAGCCAGATCCATTACACTGAAAATCATCTATTTCACTTTGTGAATGATGAAGAACCTTGTTTAAGTCCCTTAAAAGTGTGTCTGCAGTATATGCTTGAAACGATGGAGATCTAAAAACTACTGGCAGATTGGTCATAATACTGGCATCTTGTGAGAGTTTATGAACAATCATATCTTTAAGGTTTTAGTGAAATGGGAACTGTTACAAGATGTTCAATAGGTGGGGATTTTTGTTTATTGTGTTTATATCTATAGTATTCCAGACTAAATGATGTCGAGGTATTTTATGAACATGCTTTTTTACTGTTGTCAAACCTCTTCCATGTCAGTACACATTCATGTGGACGCACTTATAAATAGAGACGTATGCACACTTTTATTGCTTGCACATGCACACACACTACGGGACAAATATGGGTCAGCAACCATGTATTAATTTACTGCATCATAATGTTGAAGCTGCTTTACCACTCATCGAGTTAGATTATACACACCGACTGAAAAGTGAGCTAATAGAGGTACCCGGTTCAGAGGAGCAACTGCGCTATGCTGCTGTAGTGCACTGTTTAGCCCAAGTGTATAAGATACCCAATCTAGAGTGGGCTCAGGCTTTAAAAGAAAACCCATCTGATGGAATGATTGGACCTGGTTACTCACCCGTACTGCATAGACTGCTGAAGTGACTTGATGTGGTGAAGATACATGCATGCTATCATGATGCGTTTGGGTTTCTAGCAACACACTACAATAAGGGACCAGGTTACAACTATGTACTTGGCTCCTACCTCTGCCGCACATTTCCTCTTTCTCGGGCAAGTAAGTGGTATGATATATTGGAGTTGGAAGTCGGCTCGATGATGGTAGATGCAGTGTTACATTGTATCTATTATTCTCCCAATCACCCTAAAAGCTTTGGAAAAATTGTACAAAGCTGTGAAAAAGGAAGTGCCATCATCTACCTGCTGGCAAGTAAAGACATGGCTACAAAATCAACTAGCCTATACCTTACACAATCCAATGCAGTGCAACTATTGCAGACGATGCGTAAGAGTCCATGGCTTAGATCATCAGTTTTTAATGGACCTTATAGATATCTCTTCTCTAAGTCGTCACAACAGAGGGTAAAAGTACCTCTTAACCACCATTGACATGTTTTCTCGCTATGCATGGGTGGAACCCATGAAAAGCAAGACGGGGAAGGCTGTAAAGGCAGCTATACTTAAGGTCTTTCATTCTGGTCAATATCCAAGAAGAATTCAAGTAGATAGAGGGGGCGAATTTTGGACTAACACTGTCAAAAAGAAGCTTGATCGTCGTGGTATTTCTCTTTTCAGCACACACAGTGAACTTAAAACCAGTATTGTGGAGCATTTCAACCGCACTCTTAAGACAAAGATGTGGAAGTATTTAATGACAAACAACACGCTACGATACCTAGATGTTCTTCCACAACTGGTGCATGCTTACAACACGAGTAAACATGGCGCATTGGGCATTTCCCCATCTGGTGTCACGGAAGAAAATGAGACAGAACTCAGACATCAGCTATATCTAAGTGTGATGCCTACCAAACCTAAATTCGATGTGGGGGATCCAGTGCGGATTAGTAAGTTAAGGAGAACATTTCAGAAATCTTACCTCCAGAACTGGAGTGAGGAGATCTTTGTAGTAGCTCGCATCTATCTGGGACTACCGACAACTTATTCTCTTTAAGATCTGCAAGACGAGGTGCTCAAAGGGAGATTCTATGCAGAGGAATTGCAGAAGGTGACAGTCACAGAGCAGGACATCTATAGGATTGAAAAGGTTATAAAAAGAAAGGTTGTGGGACAGCATCTGACCTATCTTCTCGTCAAGTGGAAAGGATACCCAGAGAGCTTCAACAGTTGGATCCCACAAATTGATATACAGTACTTGTCGAGTTATGGAAAATCAACAATTTTACCTAACTCTACCTAGTAATAGTTCCATGTCGATCTTCCCATCAAACACGTTAGCCAACCTCAGGGTTAAGCTACTGAGAACACTGTGTGTAGCAGTGGTGGCTGAGAGCAGTGGCAGGTGAGAGCAGTGGTGGCAGGTGAGGGTAGTGGCAGCAGGTGAGAGAAGCGGCAGGTGAGAGCAGTGGTGGGCAAGAGTGGTGGCGGGCAAGAGCCATGGCAGGCAAAAGCGGTGGTGGCAGGCCAGAGTGGTGGTGGCAGGCAAAAGCAGCAGTGGCGTGTGAGGGTAGCAGTGGCAGGCAAGAGCAGTGGTGGGTGAGAGCGGATCTGGTGGGCGAGGGTAGGTGTTTACAAAAACGTTTTCGACTGACGACATAATAAGTAGGTGTATTTTCAAATAAAACACACAACACAGACCTACGACAACTATTTAAAATAAACCTCAGCTTAGGAGCATTTTTTTCTCTGCTCTATTTAAGCTTTATCAACCCTTTCCAATTTATTTTTCTTTTGTCTTCAGCTTTAGAGCTTGTTCCTTTGCTCTATTTCTAAGCTGTAGACCATCGCAAATAGAGAATTTCTGCTAATTTCTGGTCCACTGGAATTGCCTTACACACACTACACAATTAACTTACCATTGTCTTCAACATCCCATTAAGATACGCACAATTTCTTTCAAACACTACCTCTTTTGTTCCCTCACACTTAAATCAATATCCAACATTCAGACACATTGCTCTTCCCTACAATACCCTTCACTACAGAGGGCTACCTCTACGTCACTACGCACGTCAACTACACGTCCATCATTTCCCAGAAGTGTCCATCATTTCTTTGCTTCAAACTGCCCCATTGTTCTCCCAATAATCAACTCGGCCTCTGATTGGCCTGCCCACTTTTTGCGATCACTTCCAAGCCGCAGAACTCTCATATTGCTCCCTACTAAGATGAAGCGGAAAAGCTTTCTAAGAATGGGTCAGTTGCTATTGCACAGGGAGATAGAGCAGATGGATATTAGGGACTCCTAATTGTAGACCACCAGCAATCTTCAGTACATAAATCAGCAAAAAGCCAATAACTAGAATCTGCCTGGGAAGAAAATAATTTCAAGCATCCATGGTTGAGGTGCTTGACGAAACAGAAACCCACTTTGGTATTCTTTTTAATAAAGATGGCTTACAATGTGTAGAATGATTGTTTTATGGAGACAATTTCTGTTAATTTCTGGCCAGATCAATCTCTTGCACAAATTGCTGCAGAAAGAATCGTTGTCCTCATCACTGATGAGGGACTGGACACAGTCCTGCCAGACTTTGTTCCAGCTAATGCAGACGTACATTACGGAGGTCCGATCTACTACCAAGAAATGTTGTCATCAAACTACGTAGTTGAGTTAAAGAAAGCGAAGGAACTATACGACCAGTGTGTTGCTTTCAGTATACAGATTGATGGGAGCATAAGCAAGCACATGCGGGACCACAAGTTTGTAAGCTGTCGTATTGTTATACCAACAGGTGAATACTGCACAAAGTTCATGATCATGCATTCTCCTGAACAAAGAGGCTCTTTTGGGTTATTGCAGACAGTTAACGAATCTTTGCATGTCTGCAAGGGATATGAGAAGACGTTAATGGGTATATCCACAGATGGAGAGGCTGCAGACACTGGGTGCAATTCAGGACTCTGGAAATTTCTAAGAGATCAATACAACAGAAATATTCTCACATTCTGAAGTAGCGAACATCGGTCTGACCTTGCAATTGAGTCTATTATTCAAACAGTGCCGAGGTTGAAAATATGGAAATCGTCGCTCACTTGAGTGGCGATGTACTTTTGGACGTCAACAGTGAAAACAAAAATGCTAAAACAAGCGAAGCAAGATGTAAAACAATTTCCCAGACGTTTTTAAAGAAAGACATAATGGCCTCTGTTAAATAAAATGACTATACTTCACAAGCAAATAACTTACTGGTCAAACAGCTTCGGCCTTATCTTATTGCCTTAATTCGTGGACTGGTTCTCTTCTCGTCGGGTCCCGTCATATCCCGTGGGACTTGACGAGAGCAGCTGTCGGTAGATGGCTGTGAGGTCGTAGCCACTATCACGCAATTGACGTTAGTCCAATAATTCAAAGGCTTCAAATTCTCTTTACTTATTGTCTGAAGAACCCAACACTCCAAGCAAAAATAACCGTACTGAAAACTACGGACTGCAGTAACTTTATCGGGTGATTAACATTAATAAGTCTAACTGGTCAATTAAAAAAATGGCATCTTCCAACTTTGCCAGAATTTAGTTATGTTGATGTAAATTTTGCACTCAACTTGTGAACAAGGTTAACAGAAAATATGATGACAGTTCCCTTTTGCTTTCATAAACACACAAATCGTTCCATGCATGTAGAACGGGTTCGCTTGGTTATCTTCCTCACTTTTGCCAGGCCTTTTGCTTTAACATCCCCTTAAATACGTGCTATGTCATCTAGTTTCCCTAACATACGACACAGCTACAACTTGTTATACTCCTGCAACATTGGGAATGCAAACCAAATCCAAAAGGGACAGTATAATCGAGCAAATTGTGATTTTTCACTCCAACTAAAACTTTAAGGGATGTACATTCACCTCGTGTCCCCATAACCCTGGGCAAATGACAGTGGAACATAGGCCAGGCGCAGAGTATGAAAAAATGTTCCTGGTGTGCTACGTTGTAACCTTTTGCTTTAACCTAGTTTAAAAATTTCAGCCCCGGCTTTTGATTCTGCTCTACCTTCAAAGATACATGATTATAAATTAGTCCATCAAAAAAAACCAAAGACCAAGCCACGAAAATAGATTCTGCACGAAAGGGAGCATTTCCTTGGTAGTTACTCTGGTAAATGCTCGACATTCAACCGACTCAGAGTAGTAATCTACCAGTGCAATCTTTTTGTGGTACAAGACTCGAAAAGCACCTTGCAAATTTGCGAAATTGCGCAAAAAACATACTTAAAACTTTTTTTGTCTGACACTCTTCAGAGTATGAATTGTCAGAAAGGTATATGTAGATATATGGTAAACTTTTCTATAAGAAACTAGCCAATCATGAACAAGAAGGGGAAAAAGACAAAGAGAAAATGAAAGTGTTATGGAAGAGTCTAAGTGTAAAAACTCTTTCTGCCTACAGAGTACTGGTTTTCATGTAGGAAGATTCCAATATACTAAGATGAAAGGACGATCTAACTGTGCCAGTTATCCAAAAATTCCCGTCCTTAGACATTTTGGCGATTCTGAATTTTCTGATAAATGTTTGCCCATGGCAAAGTCGCAAGTTTTGGCAGTCATTTTAACTTTTCAAGCGCAAGATGGCTGTTGTCTCGGAAGAATTGATGCTTGACATACACTGGCCGGAGCATGTTTGATCTTGTCACCCAATCTTTGAAAAGTGCGACTTACATACCGAGCTTCACAGTGGCATAGAATATCGTGTACTGGCAAGAATTTTTTGTGAGGTAGGTACAATCCTTATGAATAGATGGTGTGATCTTCCTGGCAATTCTGGGATTGACAGCAAAGAGACACTTCATTACAGCTTTTTTATACCCGTTTTCAGAAGAATAGATGCTGTTTTCCCAAGTTCGGAAATTTATTTAGATTTTGAACAGATACAACTGTTACTTATTGCCCAGGATACAAATGTGATGTCTTAATTTTTTTCTGTCATTGGATATTTTCGTGGCTGTTGTATATAGCTTATCAGAGGAAGATTGTATTGAACCTTATGAAGGGATCGATTGTTTGTCACTATGGTCACACAGACTCCCTGTCTACAACTTTGATATCAAATAAATGCCAGCGAAACACTGTATTCTTGCTTATCAAGATTTACACTAAACTCTACTAAACTACACGACTTAGTTCAGGTGGACATTATTGCCTTATTTGAGATTACAGATTATGCTGTCTCTGTCGAGACATTATGTAATGCTTTGTCTGGTGACGTAGCTTATTAAGTAATTACATCATTTTGAGTCTGTCACCCAACTTTGAACTTTGGGCTTTCACCAAGAGTTTAGTGTTGTCTATCGTTCCGAATGTGTGGTGAAATGATTCTGGCAACCACTCTACTAAGTTTAAGGAATTAACAACATAACTTTATTAGTAGAATATATTCCCCTGCTTTCGCCATTAAAACCGTTTGAGTACTAGTGTGGCGAGCATGGGGTATCGCTAACATCTCAAAAGTGATGAAATTGAGCCCCATGACAGGACTAGGCAAAAAATGTCATTGATATCCTTTTTAATTTCTGCCCTATTAATATGATATAACAGCAGTAAGAACTGATGAGGTCTTTTATTATGGAGGATATTTAACATAGATATTAAATTACCAAATTTCTCTTTTGTGATTTTCTTGCTAAAATTACCTTAGCAAAAAATTGCTAACTAGAAGCACTACGGGAGTGCAAACCTCCAGCAACCCAGTATTATTATTGAAACAACAAGGGTTTTCCCCGCGATGACTCCCTAGTCTGTTGCTCACGGGTCCCCTAAGCTTGCTTGTGTAAAGAATTGATCTAATTTCACATCTTCTCGCGTTCGAAGGTGCAATGTTGCTACTTTGGATTATATTTTGATGAGTGGATCTTTGTCTTCCTGTTTATTGTTGGCTTAATTTTCACTAACACTATAAATGTTTCATTATTCATTGATCATATTTAAGTTAACCATATCTGACCTGTCCTGCAATTTTGTCAAAATCTGTCCATAGCTTTTTGAGTTATGTCTTTAACAAACAGACAGACAGACAGGCGGATGAACGGACGGACGGACAGACGGAGAGACAGCCAGCCAGGCAGGCAGGCAGGCAGACAGACGGACTGATGGATGGACAGACAGACAAGCGAAAAAAGAAACAAACGTGGCCAAAAAAAACTCCGAAGGTAATAATGCATGAGCGTTGTTGCACTTCCCGCAGCCCCTGATGTTAATGATCAATTCTATTGATTAATGTTCCTTGTAACTATCGCTATTAACTTACCTTATATGGAATGTGAATTTTTTTCAATTTACAAGCGCTATGTAAGACGGCAAGTAAAGAGCATAAACATGTTGCAAGATGGAGAGTAGCTTCTGAATTAAAAGATAGTTGATGATGAAGATAGTCTTGGTTGACGCTGAAGTATGCAAATTAATATGTGAGTTAAAAAACACAAAACTGAGAATTTTCCTTTACGACAGTATACTAAATACAACGCATTCCAGTTAGATAAAAAGTAAATTTTCTGTTGTCAAAATTTTTTCAAAAGACACTCCTACAAGCTTACCACTGAGGAGACACGTGATTTGCTAGATGGGTGACAGTGATGTGATTTTAAAATGCGTTTCATTGACAAGCAGTATTGTCACGTTGATGGTTTTAAGTAGCTAATCACATTGAGCAAAAATAAGCTTAGATGTAACTGTTTAATAGCACTTTTAAACCTAGGATACTGATAATGATTAGTCTATTGCTTACATTTTGCGACCAGATGTTCCATACAAAATGACTATGTATCTTACAGCATGTCAATCTGTCCTACTTATTGTCCACAGTAGCGAAGATGTTCTCGCATATGTCTGTGTACCACAATATTACGAGCTTGAGAGAAATTCTGGAAAACAAACCACTGACTTTGTTGGGGACTAAGCCAGACACTCTTTGTTACCCAAATTACTGACCTACTGAAATGTTGTTTCTAATAGGTAGATTTACGGTCATAGTGTGGCTTCGCTTTTCCCTTTTGCAGCGGTGGATCTAGCTTACATTTTGTGGAGTGCTAAAGTGCGGACTTGTTTTAAAATTTTCAGCATTTTGTCGTTTTCGTTTTTTTACAGAAGTTCTATCTGACTTTTTAATTATTTCTACCTGTGTCACCTGCTGTTCTTATGTTTTTCATATTTTACGGCACTACATAAATAACTATGCCTAAAAGCCACAAAAATGTGGTACTATCACTGATTAGTAGACTAGGTAACCAAACAAAGTCTTGTGATCTGTAGGTATGTTGCGCCACTTCCTCCAGAATATCAATTAAGAATGACAATAACCAGCTTTACAATTTTAAGTATCCCTTGTTCTCATGAGCGTTTGAGCACTGGAAACTTTCCGAAACACTCTTTAGTTTTTCATATTTTGCACTAGACTCTATTCAAAATGGGTTCCTTTTCTTGAGATACATGCAACTCGTTCGCATTCAGATGACAGAGCCACATTACTGTTGTTAAATGGGTAGCATGGTTCAAACTGGCATATTATTTTGACTCAAAAGATACTGCGTGGCTGCAGGACATTTTTAATGCATAAATTCTACCTTGGAAGAGCTAACTGTTAACAAAAGGTGACATATAGTACTCAGAGTTTAAAAAGATCTTAAACATATTGAATATTGGGCAGAATTACCCATGAAATATCAAGAGATACAAAATCCCTGAAACTATATTTACATATGGCAATTTTGCTGTACGTGCTCTGGTATAATAGGTGAGCAGCTAATTTCGGTCCAAAGGATACAAGTTCCTTTAGCATATAGAATTGTGAAAACGCCAATGAAAAATTTAGAAAAAGGAAATATGAGTTTGATCAGTGTAGTAGGACAGTCTAAGAATGGAACGTCTGTAATGAAAGGTAAGGAAAAGGTAGTAAAATTGGTGTTTCAAAAGGAAAACAGACAATGCTTTTGCACTTGGCCGTTTGGTCAGATTTGCAACGATGTCATTTTGGAGGTTTTAGTTCTGTAGTTCATCTATTGAGCATTATCACAATGGGACAAAGTAGGCATAGGTCCTAAATCCTGTTGAATGCAAAAATCGATTTCAAATATTGACCACAAAAAAACCAATTGACATGTCTGCAAGCACTACTTTGCAAAAACTTTGTAAAGTCATCAAATAGTAGTAGTGTCGTAAAATCACTTTAAAAACTTTAAATTAAGTTTTTAGATACACTGCATGTAGTGCATTGAGTTCTTTGTAGAGGGTGACCTGTTTAGAGAAAATGCACTAGTTCAGCTAAATTCATCGTTTTTTGCTTAACTCTTCTACAACTTTAGTAGCATGCAACTCTTCCACTCACCTCTATAATTAAACGTGAGTCCAAAAGGTTTCTTGGAAAGCTTTTCGCTTTTCTCCTCCCCTAAAACACGAGGCCCACGACGCCTCAGGACCGATCATTGTAAGTGCATGTGAAATTCTTTTGAAGTGATCCAAATGCGATTTTGGTATAACGAGTCTGGTATCAATGATAATGAAACTGGCATCTTCATGTGCTTTGCGAGTCCTCGGGTGCTTCGAAAGGAGTTCAGAGTGGACTATTTTTGGCCCTTGCGATGAAATTCGTATTCGTTCTTTTAAACTAGTACACTATAGAAGAAACCAAGTACAAAATCGATTATGGCACCTTTAGAAACTGTTTGTGACCATGCTAAATGACCAATGAAGGATTTGATGTTCTCAAACAAGAAAATTGTGTGCTAGCACCTGTTCAACCTCAACAATGTGAAGACGGCGAATATTGACAGTCCATGTCAAAAATTGTTTATCCTGAGCCAAAAGCGAAATATTTGTGAAATAAAAGTTCCGAGTCCTCAATAACTGATTATGAACCTGATAAGTAAGTGCATGGGATGATTGTGGGGCACTGTACTGTAAGGCCAGTACTGTAAATTGGATGTCTTGTCGGAGAAAACAAATTCTAAGATCGAATTTAAGCACCCATGATAGAAGCTATTTATGACTACATTTGTGGCCATTGAAAGATAGGATGTCCTCTGACAAGAATTTTGTATGCTGCTACTACCTTTTAGTACCCCAAAATGTGAAGTGACCAATCATGGCTCGTGTATGTCAAAAATCGTTTAAAACAAGCAAAATGCGAAATTATTTTTACAGTAAATGATACAAGTCTACAATCACTGATAATGAGGCTGATATATTTTGGTCATTTGCAAGCCTGCGGATGCTTTGGAGAGAAGTGCAGTTCGGGCTGTTTGAGGAGCTGTGTGACCCAAACGAAGCAAGCATTGGGCAACTTATACCTCGAAAGAGAAAAAAAAGTCCAAAATGAAGTTCGGCATCACAAGAAGCGATCGCGGTCCAAGTTTCATTATCAGGATAGCATGCTTCCTAACACAAAATTTGTATTCTGCTCTGGTGTGAGAACCTTTTCCTATCCAAAAACTTTGAAACACCGACAGTACATGCCAAAAACTTTTTAAATTGAGCCAAGTGCGAAATGTTTTTGCTTTCATTGATAAAAATCTGGGATCAATGATAATCAAAGTAATAATTTGGGAGCTTGCAATGAAGAGGACGGTTAGAAATGAGTACAGGGTGGTTGCATTGGGGACCCTGTAAGGAAATTCAGGCACACAGTGGCTTAGTGATACCTTAGAGGAGAATCCAAATTTCAAGATAGCATTAAGCACATCGAAAAACGATTTATAACTTGATTCCTAAATCACTGAAATATAGCAAGTTTTCTAACACGAAAATCCTATGCTGTTACGTTGTCAATACGTTTCCCTACTCAGAAAAGTGAGATGACATATGTTTGCTAGTGCATGTAAAAATCGTTTAAGCAAAGCAAAATAGGATACGTTTTGGCACTAAATCTGACAATTCTGGGGTCAGTGATCATGAAACTAATATTTTGCGGCAGATTCCACGAGCTGACAGATCATTGGAATATGCTTGAACTGTTTGTTGCGGGATTGACTGGACTCGATGAGTGGCAGACTGAGCGATAAAAGGAAGCTGTTGACTTCCTGGTCAGGAAAGAACTCAAGAGGTTCCATTTTGGGATACGCCTCATTATCTAGCAGAATACTGACTTGCTACTGCACCAATGAACATTTCTCTCAAACAGATGTATATAACAACCACAGAATACAGCGACCAGGTTATGGGAGTATGCTATAAAAAACTCAAAGAGAAACTTCCCCTTTGCTCAAAGAAGGATGTCAAAAAATGCCAAGTTTGTCAATACCAAATTGATTCTGGATAGGTCCAATTGAAATTCAAGTCAAGTGTTAAAGCAAGGCAATTGAAAACATTGCCGGCACTGACTTAAGTAGTGATCATGATCTTGTTCAACTGAATCTAAAAATCAAATCCAAGAAGATAAGCAAGTCAAATTAAAGAGTAAAGCATCTGACCTTAGCCAATGTGAGAGTCCAGGTGTCTAATTCCAGTCTAGGATTGGGTGAGGGCAAGTCTTTTGCTTCTGTAAACTGAACCTGAAAGAACTTATCAAATAGTTTACAGAAACAAAAACTAACGGGCAGGGAAGACAACTGGACTCGTAAGACCAACCAAACAGTCATGGATGGAAGAGATTTTAGGGCTATTTGACAATAGAAGAGAACTAAAGAAGACAAAAACCCGGAGCACAGAACCGAGGGATCAATACAGGGACGTTGACAAAAGTATAAAATAAAGTATACAATCAGTGGTGGTTTTAAATGAAATGCAAGACAATAAAGGATGGAATACAAGCAAGTAAGAGCAAAAAATTGGCCAGGATACTGCCACACGTCACGAGTGTTGGAAATTCCCCTTAAAAACTGTCATTTAGTCACGTAATACTTTACGATGGTGTCAAAACTTCACGTCGACTTAATGTTAAAATATTAATTATCATTATCAATTTCTGTATGCAATGTTAGCTTAATTGCAAATATTTAGATCAATTCTACATTTCTAGGATGTTTCAGTGTTGGAAAATTAGGGGTTTTTGTATAAAAATTGATATGTTTCAAAAAAAAGAGAGGTGATTAGGAAAGCATTAAAATGATTGTTTAGGGAAAATTAAGTCCTCGCAAATCATTGAATAAATTTACTGTATGATTTCTGTCATCTGTGTATGTCAAACATTTTAGAAACTCTATGCCAGTTCTGTGACAAAATATATGCTTTGTTTTTGTCAAGTCCCGTTATTATAAGGCTACCGCAGCGTTTCATAAGCACTCGGTAACTCTTTTTACATTTCACGAGGTTGCAGGTCTTTCTTGTGGTGGCCTACTACTTTCAATAGATAATAGCGTCATTTCGTAGAGACAAGTGGTCAGGAGATTTTGTAGATGTAAGATTTTGTGAGAAAGAAAATTTTTCCTTTACTTCTACCTCAGTTATTTGCTATGAATGTTTGTGCGAGTAATAACTATCTTGTTTTTGAACTAACTGCACTTGTCCTAACTTTTTAGTCAACTTTAACACGGAGAGAAAAGTCGCTTTGAAATAACACGGATGTGCGAATTACAGACAAGGTAAGGTAAGGGACAATTAACATTGATGTAGTATGATTTTAATATTGTAAGGTTATCTACCTGTCGGTTAATTAGAACCGCTCTCGAACGAGAAGCAAAGAGATGATTCTAACGGATGCTGAAAAGAAAAACGTGATTTTGAGAATGTCAATTTACTCGTGCCTAGCAATCATACTAGTCTAGGAATGAAATCGAAAGCGTAGCTTGCGAACATATGTTTCTCTGTCTGTGGTCAAAAATTGATTTACGATAATACAAATGTAAGAACTGTGTGTTAATGACAAAACTGTTAAGCTTTTTCTTATACTTTCTCACCATTATACGTAATGAGTGTGCTTGTCAGCTTGTGGATACATATCTCTAGTCAAGTTGAAAGTCAATTACAAGGAAATTGTGCGGAAGAGCATAATTCACTACACTTGTAGCACGACTTGTAAGTCCTATATGACAGTGCTTGCCTAAAACCATAATGTATGCTTGATAAGCTTGTCAGTCAGGTATTAGAATTGTCATATATGTTTTCAAGAGTTTATGTAAGAAGTTCGACGTATCTTGGGGCAGTTGTGATAGGCCGCAACTATAAGAATATTGATTTTAAACTTTGTACCGTGGTAAGTAACGTTATTTGTTTTAATGAATGTACAACAAGAGTCCTGGGTTTAAATTGAAAGAGATTTAACCTTTGTAGTTACTTGTACCATATTTCCTCATAAGACCTGTCTGACAATTGCTATACTTGCTACTGTGTTTAAAATAAGGATTTAGATAGACTTAACAAGGAGAAATGTTGTGAAACCTAAATGTTATTACCAGCGAAAGAAATTAAAGTAAAATACCAAAATGTGAAGACAACTATTGACAGCGATTCAGCCGCGAGAAATTGAGGGGAACTTAAAGCTTTGTTTGAAGGAATCAGCCAAACAAAAGTACAAACAATCAGTTTTTCGATTTAAAGGAAAATATTTTCCTTGTAAGTAACAGTAGATGTCCAAATCATATTCTCTGGGTGCCATGTATTGGCCTTGGTTATCGTATCTTTCCAATAATCTGTTTCCTTAGCAATTTGCAGTTATAATCAAATATCAGATAAAGACGGTATCATTGCATGAAAAATTACTACCAATAAGTACCGTAAGGTTTAATTGGTCAATCTTCGTGCTGCTGTGACCAAAGGGAATACGTATTGATAAAATTTTATTCCTATCACTGGTGATATCATCTTAACTAGCATATATCATTGTTGAAACTTAATTTGATTGTAATAGATCGCATAATTATTATAACATTTAATAACTGATTTTGGATTCGCGAAAAATATTTAAAAGCAAAATGCCTTCAGTTATATCAGCAACGTTTCATGTAGTCATTCAGTAACTGTTTAAACGGAACAAACAGGGGTCAACCTTGTCACCTCTGCTAAGGAGGCTACGTACTTGCTTTTACTGTCGACTTGTTTATTCAGTTGTAAGTGTGGCCACAATATAAATGAAGCAGGACCCTAGGACCACTTGATAAGATTGTAACGGTGATAGAGATCACACTCTAGTTTAAAATACTCTTGAAGCGATTCTCTATTAGATGTTAATTTAAGATCTTTGTTTTTAATACTACCAAAAATAATTAGAAAGAATGGAAAATTTACGAGAAAAAACATAGAAGGTTCTAAAACAGGGAAAAGCAAAACCAGTAGTTGACCTTCCTGCATTTGTAAATCACAATAAAACGGCTGCCAAGCAAACGGTCAACTTAGGCCCTGTTTATACGGAGAAAATAGCCCCGACTACGCAAAGCTATTTCTTGTTAAATTTGTTTGCAGCTTCTTTTTACATAAGAGAAAAATTGCATTGGGTTACTAGGGCAATTTCAAATGGGTTCCATTTTGGTTTGAGCCACGCATGAAAATGAAGGTTTGCACTTGCCCAGTGTCTGCAATTTTGTGTTGGCGAAATGAAGCTATTCACTGGATACTCATATAAGCGCACATTAAGGCTTACATTACTTTGTATGGGATGCCGGTATCTCCACTTGGAAATAAACCTCGCGTAACCGAGGCTATTTTCTCCATGTAAACAGAGCCTTAAACCAGAACTCTCGCACACCAAGACTACACTATGGTACCCAAGCGATTTTATATGAGTAAGGAGACCAGTATGTGTATGAAAGTTGTTGGCACATACTACCCTGAATATAAATTGTTCATGTTTCCATAAATTTAATGGCTGTCAAATTCGAAACTTCAAATTATTGTAGTTGAAAAGCAATAACCACCTTTGTAAAATACTGTCAGCATGCAGGAGTGGATCCAGCTCGAAATATGAGTGTATCCAAAAGAGTGTTTGTTCGTGAGAAGTTTGTGATCACGCCCTTAATAGCCTTTACCATGCCCATTTAAAAGATTTTCCGCTTTCAAAACATGTCTATATAAAACGTAAGAAAGTAATATAAGCCAACATTTACTTACACCAATGTAAGGAGATAATTATACTAAATTTAAGGCCCCCAAAGCCACCCTCAAGGCATAACTTTTCTTTTCTTAGTTGTTAACTGATTTGAATTAGGCAAGAAGTAAACTATGGTTTCCACTAAGTCTAGATTAAGTAATTATAATCATTATTCCGATCAAAATCACCCATGCGGATCATTGGGGCTCCATGCTAACAGGCAAACTGACTAAGGCTCGTCAATAAGCTAAAGTACAACTTTTTGACCTTACAGTTCAAAATAAACAAGGAATAAACATACTTTCCTGTGATAATAAATTGATCAGTGAAATTTTATTTTGGGATGAGTACTGATTTTGGACAAAATGTCCCATCTTTAAAATCATGCTTGATTTTTACAACTGACACAAGTTAAATCTACTGACAAGTTTGGCTAATTCTCCAGGAAGCCTTTCTAAAAACTTCAAACACTGATAAATAGCTTCCTCTTGAAAATCTATACAGAGTAACATCGTAAACGTGAAAGAGATCTGAAACTTTACTGGGGTTGTATTTTTCTGTGACCCCTTCGCATATTGTTTTCTCAAAATGAAACAAGAATATCCTGAGTGTATCCTAAATCATAAACAATTACGTTTATGACAAAACAGAAAATAAACAAACCCATAAACTGGACCATTCGTTTC
Organism: Chironex yamaguchii; assembly: GCA_024741275.1. NCBI lineage: Eukaryota > Metazoa > Cnidaria > Cubozoa > Chirodropida > Chirodropidae > Chironex > Chironex yamaguchii. The sequence continues at coordinate 26,152 of JANTCA010009458.1, forward strand.
ATGAAAAAACAGGACGTGACAAATATTGTCACTGTCTTACTGTCTTGCAAGGAGAGTAAGAATTCTGGCTAGTCAAGAATTTATACCAACTCTGATTGCATCACTAAGAAGACAGACAACATATATACATTATTATGGTACAGTTCTACCCTATCAATGTCTCTTAGTAAATTCAAGGTACCTCGCGACGTATTCACGAGAGGGCAAGATTTGTTAGCTAGTAATAACGACAGTTTAAAAGCTTATTATTGTCCTTGTTCGAAATCGTTGTGTCGCCTCTAGTGGAGATGAATCATATTCTGATTAGCAATTCTGATAAACCTCGGATTAAAGGACAATTATAAATATCACTTTCATATTCAGAAAGCTACAGTGACAATCATTCACGTATTCATCTTCGCATTAAGTGTCAGGCTTTGGAATTTTTTGACTGATTTTAATCAACTTTTAAGTTTGAAATTAGAAATCGTCCAAATAGGGGAAATAGGGAAATCAGTACATTTCAGGACGGTTTTACAATCATTTTTAAAGTATAACTTCAATTATGTGTTACAATACTTTCAGTTTGAGCCGTTCACAGGTAATTGGTAGATAATCCAATATAAATTGCAGGATATGAACTCTACAACTTATGTGATAATTGATTTGTGGGTTTTTTCTTGGAAAGTCTACCAATGGCAGATATTAAAACATTCCTTTATTGACAACTAAAGTGATGGACAACATCTCCGCCATTATCATATATTGTCTCAAATTTATGAAACTAGATATAAAATGCCAGCAAGTACAGTAAGTGATTGGAATAAAAAGTGGAACTTTTGTTCCTTTAATTTAACAAAGAAACAAGCAATCGCTTAATTTTCCTTCGCCAGGCAAGAGCTGTGCTTTAACACTACAAAGCCGTCAGAGACAGGAAACTAGAGACTACTGGTTCAAGTATTTTTCTTATTCAGGTTCGTTTCTACAAAGTAGTCCCACTATACATTACCAAAATGGGTTAGTAGTAGTTTCCATATTCAGAATTTGTAAGCATTTATTATTAACGACCAAATTTCCCTTGATCAGAGAGACTCAAAAACAAGGACTAACAAATCAAAAAGATTTTAAAAGTTCCGAACAAATTTTTGCCATTTGTTTTGTTGTAGTCTAGTTTTAAAGCACAAATAAGGAAGTTTTGTAACGTTATAAGCTCTGACCTAAATATCTCAATATGATATGATTAATATGTTGTTCTAGACAGTCGGTTAGAACTTTCAAGGACTGTTATTACTGAAACCACTATTAAGATTTATTTCCATCTTTCCCCTTCTCCATTTGATTGATTCAAGTAACCAATTCCTAGTTACTTGTAATTGAGACTTCTAATGTTATAATGAAATAATGAAATTTACACTACTACTACTACTACTACTACTACTACTACTGCTACTTCTACTACTACAACTAATTACTTCTACTACTATTACTACTACTACTACTACTACTACTACTACTACTACAAATGATGCACAATTAACGGACAAATACAATGATTCATCTGTTAAGGTTTTAAAGCGGACCTTGAAAGACTTGAAAAGAAAAGGTGTTGGCATTAAAGAAATTAAGTTTGTTTCGCGAACTCTTAAGATCCAAATTAAATTAGTCATGCAAGGTATCAAGTGCAAACAACAATATAATTCGAGATCACGACATTTTCCTTAAACTAAGCTTCTGGGGATACATAAACAAAGTTTTTCAACAGGGGATGAAGCAACTGCCCACGTTTGACATCACACAATGTACAAAATATTTCACAAAAACTTTCTCTTGTCTAAACCCCCAAAGATCCTTTTCTATTCCTTCCTGGATTC